>LAZP02000017.1:50147-86246 GCA_001272575.2 Ophiocordyceps unilateralis | reverse complement strand
CCCCCCCCCCCTTTCCCTTTCCTATTCCTATTCCCATCTTTCTTATACACCATACCCCCCCCCACCTCCTCGAACTGACTAAAGCGCACCAATATATAAAAGCCTTCCCCTGGATCGCCGGCGCCGAATTCTCCGGCACCGTTCTTTCCGCCCCGTCTCCCAGCTCGCGCTTTCAGCCCGGGGCCCGCGTCTTCGGTGCTACCCAGGGCGCTTTCGCTACCCGTTTGTGCGCAGCCGAGTCTACTTTGCTGCCCGTTCCTGAGCCATGGTCTTTCGCAGATGCGGCTGGCTTGTTCGTCACGGCTCCGACGAGTTATGCCGCGCTGGTCGTTAGGGCCGGTATCAAGAGCGGGGATTGGGTCCTGGTTCATGCTGCCGCCGGAGGCGTAGGGCTCGCCGCCGTTCAAGGTAAGTTCGTCGTAGGTAATTATTCGAATGGAGAAAGAAGCTCATGGGGGTAATGAATGAATCATGGTAGTGGCCAAAGCCCTCGGCGCCACCGTCATCGCCACAGCCTCGACCAACCAGAAGCTCTCCGTCGCTCGAGCCTGGGGAGCAGACCACGTCCTCTCCTACACCGAAACCGACTGGCCCTCTCGCGTCAAGGCGCTGACGCCCGCCGGCCGCGGCGTAGACATCGTCTTCGATCCCGTCGGCATCGTCGACGCCTCGGTCAAGTGCACCGCTTGGAATGGCAGGATTCTCGTCGTCGGCTTCGCTGCCGGCGCTATCGAGAAGATCGCCTTGAACAAGGTGCTGCTCAAGAACATCGCCGTCGTCGGCATCTTCTGGGGCGCCTATGCTGTCAATGAGCCCGACATGGTTCCCAAAGTATGGGAGGCCATCATGCGTCTGGTGGCCGAGGGGAAGCTGAGGCCGTCTGTTTACGACCATGATCGCTTCGTCGGACTTGAGAGCGTAAAGGACGCTTTGACCGCTTTGGCTACGAGGCGTACTTGGGGCAAGGTCGTCATCACCATCCCGCCGCAGGAGACGGGCCGACTTTAGAACCACGTCACCATCTTCTTTCCCAGCCTCACTCACCACCATCTTCATCTTCTCAGGTCAAAAATACGTCTCGCTCGCAGTCGAGGCCATCCATCCTCAAGTACAAACAGTAGTGGAATGCCTTTTTATCTTTATCCCTTGTCCGCCACGCCGGCGCCCAAGACAACCTCATCATTCGAACCTCCCTTCCCTCGTCAAACAAACTTGATACTTACTACCACCTCGAAGCTTCCGTCATGTCCCGGCATGACATTGCATCGACTTCCTCATCATTTCGTTCATGACCTGTTCCAACGTGCCCGTCTGGATGGCCCGGAATCTAGCCAGGACTTCCTTGTCCACGTTGATCGCCCACTGCTGTTCGAAGACGGCCTCGCCCCCGGTCCGGGCGACCAGGTCCCGCAGTCTCGGCTCCACGAAACGTAACAAATGTTCCGAGTAGACCGGATCCTTGTCCATCATCTGCTGCTCCACCACCGTCTTGCACGTCTCGTACTCCGTATCTACCGACTCCGTAAAGGTGAGAATGTCGGGCTCGTGCGGATGGAAGCCGTGCAACTCCATAATCATCGAGTTCCACATCTCAAAGTAGTTTTGCAGCTTTCCCAGCACCAGCTCCTGCATCGGCGACGGCAGCTCCATAAGACGCGTGAGTGCCAGTACAAACAGCTTCCGCCGTTCCAACTGGTCGACGCTGTCCAGATACGAGAACCACTCGGACGAGAGCCAGCCCCAGACTTGGTCGAGACTGCCGACCCTCGAAAGCAGCTGCACAAAGAGCGCCGGCTCGGCCAGAGCCAACCGACCGAGGACGGCAAAGTAGTCGCCCTCCGTCATCGTGTTGAGCTTGCTGATTTTCCTGTTCGGCCCGCTGGTTTGCTTCGCTTCCCATGCGTCCTTTAGGCTGTGAAATAGCAGCTGCATGAAGCCCGTTTCCATCATGTCCTGGATCATGACCGAGATGCCCCTCTCGCCGGCCAGCGTAGCCGCAGCGCGGATGAGATACTCGACGCAGGTGGTGCCAACCCGGACCATGTCCCGGCTTTTGGAGCTCAGCACACCCGACAGCGCCGACAGCGTCTGCCGTCGCAGCCTCTCCTCCAGCATCGCTTCCGGGGCCATGATGATGTAGGACTCGACCACGCTCAGCGCCTGCGAAGCCGTCTCCGACTGGTACTCTAGCAAGGGGAGCGCCAGCTCTGCCAGGCCGAGGACGCCCTGCCCCAGAGGCTGCTCACTCTGCATCAGGATCGCGTTCCACAACTCGAGCGACTCGTCTATCAGATGAACGTGCAGATCGGACCCGGGCCTGGCCGCCTCGGATAGCAGGGGTATCATGAAGCCGTGGTACCGCTGGGCTCCGCTTCCCATGCTCAGGGCGAGCGCGGCGAGGATGGCGATGACGGCCTGCTTGATCATGTATTCGTCCGCCCCGGACCTTTCCCAGACGGCCGGTAGGGCAGTCATGAGCTGATCGCCAAACTGCGCCACCTGCTCATCCATGCGAGTCACCAGGATGCGAACCGACTCGAGGATGGCCAGCTTGGTTTCGTCCACCTCGACCGTCTGGATAAGCTGCATGAGCTGCGCCAGGACGTCAGGTGCATGGGGCAAGAAGCTGACGGTGCTGAAGCCGAGTTCGTCCACGATCCACCGGAGCTGCCGCGCCGCCGTGATCCTCACCACCAGGTCGTTGCTCTCGTCGCTCGGGTTCAGAAAATGTCGAAAGATCTGGTAGACCAGCGGCCGGCTGGCGTCCGACAGTTCGACGGGAGCCCATTGGCTGATGAGGATCGCAATCCTACGCCGCAGCACCTTGTAGAGAGGGCCCTGCTGCTGTGCGTCTTGCACGAGCGTCGACGCCAAGATGGCTCCAAAGTTGAATGTGCCAACGACGTGCGCGGCGGATAGGCCCATGGCCGTATAGACGGCCTCCTTGATGGCCATCTCGGCTTGAGGATTCTGGGCCGTCTCGAAATACGACAACAGAGGCGGCACGAGAAGTTGCTTGTAGTTGGTGAGCAGATCGAGAAATAGCCTCTCGGCGCACGGTCGCACTTCCCACTCGTACGCGTTGCCTTCGCTCTGCTCTTGCTGCTCCCATTCCTCTGGATCCTCCTCCCAGGCTTCGAGATCGGCCCTGCGGAAGATGAAGAGATGGGTGATGAGGCACTTGACCATCTGGATGATGAGGCTGTCCTTGAGCAGCTCCGTCTTGATGAATGACCTGGCCTCAGCCTGCTGAGCTTTGGCTTCGGGCGAGCGATACTTGAACGACTGATGGTGCTGATATGCGATCCTCACGCAGGCTCGCAGGAGAAGCAAGCCCTTCAGCGCCAGCCTTTCCTGCAGGGGGCCCTCGACCTTTGCCTTGGCTGAGCCTGAATTGGAGGTGCCCTGCCGAATGCCGCCGGAATTGTCATAGATGTCGGCAAACTTGGAAACCAGTCCCCAGTAGCCGTGGACGAGAGCCAGCGTGTTGGGGAGGGCGGCAAAGCTGACGGCATGCACATCAGCCATGTCGACGTGAAGCT
Organism: Ophiocordyceps unilateralis; assembly: GCA_001272575.2. NCBI lineage: Eukaryota > Fungi > Ascomycota > Sordariomycetes > Hypocreales > Ophiocordycipitaceae > Ophiocordyceps > Ophiocordyceps unilateralis. The sequence continues at coordinate 82,704 of LAZP02000017.1, read as the reverse complement.
TGGTGAGCTGAAGCAGGTGCTTGCCAACCATGTCCTTGTGGCTGGTCGACACCGTCGAATTTTCGTCGGCGAGGGCAAGGAGCTGGCCAAAATGGTTCTGTGACGAGACCCAAAATTGCTCCACCGTTTTGTCGGTGTGAGGCGATTCGTAACCGGTGATGATTAGACGTCTCAAGAGCCTCAGGGACCATAAGCTGTTGAGCAAGGCCAGGCTCGCGTCAGCCTCGGATCCTTGGCCGGAAGTCAAGAAAGCCGTCCACTCGGCTGTTCTCGCCAAGTAGATTTCGACGAGGATGTAGACAATCTCGGGCGTGACGCGCTGCAGCGCTGTCTGGGACTTTTTGAGACGGGCCGAACCGAGCTCCTTTGCGACGCGCAAGAGGATCTGCAGGGTGCCATGTAGATGCTGCTGGTGGGTGTCCTTGAAGGATCGCAGCAGATCGATGATTTTCCCCATGGCATCGGGCCAGTCGGCGGGATAGTCGATCCTAACGACCTTGGCAACGACGAGTGCATTGTGTAGCGCCAGCGTCTTGTCCGGCTCGTCGATGGTGCCCTGAAAGAGGCGCGAGCGGATATGCGACTTTTCGTCGGGCTCGAGGCCTCCCCTTCCTTGAGTGTATAGGCGCCAGTACTTTTCGGTGCCATTCTTGAGCTGAATTACGGCCAGTAGGCGCACATCGGTCGGTAGCGCCTTGTCGAGGAAGACGGACTACAGCGGCAAAGGTCAGCTTGCGAAAGCGAGACGCGAGTCTGGGAGCAGAGCTGGCACGGGTAGGTAGAAGCAACCTGTAAGGAAGAGTAATAGCCCGGCTGCTGCTCCCAGGAAGTAAGCTGCTGGCCAGCAGCCTGGCGCCGAGCATCATCGTCTGCGGTGGTGGCCGCCTGCAAGGTGTGGCACAGAGTCTCGAACGTGAGGGGGCTCGCCTCGCCGGGGACCTCGATGGCGAAGCTCATTTTGACGAGGAGAGAAGTCAAGACGCGAGATGGCGACTCACGCGAGACCAGCCTCAAAGCTATGCGAGGAGTGCTGAAAAAGTCGTCATCACGCTGAGAGGGGACGGACGAGCAGTGATGAATGATGCGCATAACTCTTGCCTACCAAGGTAGCGATCTGGAGGGGCAGATGATAGGCAGATAGGCAGATACCAGATGCAATTCGCCTTATCGGGGCGCAATGCGAATACGGGTTTCAAGAACACCAACTGCAGAAGATGACGATGGGCCGTTGAAATGGACAGTCTCACCCTGGAGATGGCAGCAAGGGGGAAAACGACGCAGAAAGCGGCGAATGCGATTGGACGGTAACGACTCTTTCCTGACGTTACGACACCGCACATGCGTTGCGGTACAAAGCTTTGCCACGAAGGGCCTTATATAAAAGGCGAAAATCTCCGTCCTCCCCTTAATACATCACGGCATCGCTGCCATGCTCCGACCGTCGTTGCGATGTTCTCTTCTTCCGCAGGACGCGAAACTGGCTGCTTGCTTCGTATCGCCAGCGTCATGGACTTGTTCTGCACACCTCGTCCGTCGACCGCCCGCTAGAGCCATCAGTGACAAGGCCAGTCATGACAAGTCGCCAGACCATCGCAACCTCGGGCTTCAACAGGAACTCTTCATCAACTCCGTCTATAGCCCCGGATCACCCATATTCCTACCTCATGGCACCCGAGTCTTCAACCGGCTCGTCAACTTCCTACGCAAGCTGTACGTCCACTTTGGCTTCCACGAGGTCATCACCCCGACCATGTATAAAACGTCGCTATGGGCCAAGTCGGGCCATCTGCAAAACTATAGTAACGATATGTATTCCGTCACTGGAAACACCGCGTCAACGCCGGACGCGGACGAGGCCGAGGATGACTACAGGCTGAAGCCCATGAACTGCCCGGGCCATTGCCTCATCTTCAAATCCAAGCTGCGGAGTTACCGGGACCTCCCCTTGCGATACGCCGACTTCAGCCCCCTGCACCGGAACGAGGTGTCCGGCGCTCTGTCCGGGCTGACGCGCGTGCGACGCTTCCATCAGGACGACGGTCACATCTTCTGTCGCCCTTGCCAGGTCGAGGACGAGATCAAGAAGACGTTGGACTTTGTCAAGGCCGTCTACAGCGTTCTACATCTCGGTGTCGGCTACCGACTGGTGCTGTCCACTCGCCCAACCGAGCACTATATCGGCACCGAGGACGAATGGACGCGAGCCGAGTGCCATCTGAAGAAGGCGCTCGAGGCATCGGGCATAGACTGGAGCGTTGATGAAGGACAAGGCGCCTTTTATGGACCCAAGATCGACATCGTCTTGAAGGACCCGACTGGCAAGGAGCACCAGACGGCCACGATTCAGCTAGACTTTCAGCTGCCCAAGCGCTTTGAGCTTGAGTACCGAGCCCCAGCCCCCGAAACGGAAGCGAAGGGCGAGACCACCGCAGACACCCAGCTGCTCGCAGATTACGGCCCCGTGATGCCCGTCATGATACACCGGGCCGTGCTGGGATCGGTGGAGCGACTCATGGCTCTGCTGATCGAGTCGTATAATGGCAAATGGCCGTTCTGGCTAAACCCTAGACAGGCCATGGTTCTGACGGTCAAGAACACGCCGTCCGTGGTGGACTGGGCTGAGCAAGTCCGCGACACTCTGGTGGGAACTCAGAGTGGCGCCTTGCTCGAGTCACTGGCCGGCCTTGCGGCCCGTGTCACGGATCACACAGTGGATGTGGACGCTACTGCGAGGCCGGTGGGTGCTAAGATTAGAGACGCGCGCGAGAAAGGATATGGCATGATACTAATCGTGGGCGACGAGGAAGTCAAAAACAAGCAAGTCAGCCTTGACAAGGAGGCGTGGAGCCCCGTGGATTTACGCGATAAGATGCGCGAGATGACAGATTCGTATCAATGACACGGTTGTTGAGGCTGCAAAAGGGGGCCTCCTGGCTCCGAGCCGGCTGTATTACATGACACGGTCTATTCAATGACGAGCCACACCCGCAGGCTGGCGTACTCGCTGGCGTACTCCCTGAAAGTCGGCCAGCCATCGTAGCGATGTGAAGAATGATAGAGATGACGGATGGAGCCTGCCTACGTCTCAGCATAAAGCCGTACGAGGATGACTCGGCAGTCGACACTCACCTGAATGCCGCGACAAAGCTGACGCGGACGAAGGATGAGACCGGACGCCGTGCAACTATGAGGCGCGTCCGCAACCTCATTAGGCCAGTCGGACGGTGGAAAGGGAGAGAGGCCGAAGCTAGCCAGCAAAGGAAGAGAGCCCGTTCAATGGGCTCAGCCCGTGCCGCCCCCGTTGGGTGGCTCATTCAGGACCCTGCCAACCAGTCAGTCGGCAGCCGAAGTAGCAACAAAGGCAGCAAACGCACTTCTTGAAATCGTCATCGACGTAGCCGCCGGCGTTCTCTACGGCCGAGATCAAGCTTCGACGCTCTTGCAGCTGCTGACGCATAAATTCGACGGTACGCTTCAGAACGAGACCCTCAGATCGGGCCTGACCCTCAAGACCCGGCACAAGCTCCGTCAGCCGGTCGAAGCCTTCGCGTATAGCCTGTCGGCGCTTCTGCTCTGTTCCAGCCGTCTCAGCGAACAAGCAGCGATAGGAGGGGGGGAGGATGAAAGAAAGGTCGCAACAAGATGGAAAGTAATCATTACCGGACGCGATATGGTTCTGCTTCTTCTCCTCCTCCGTCAGCCGCGGCTTTTCCTCGAGAATAGCGGGCGCGGCGCCGTCTCCGGGTCCGGTCACGTGGTGGTGAGGATTGTACGACGACATGGGCACGAGCTGCTTTGGCGTATTGGCGAATGAAAAGAATGACTTGGTCGCGATGCGCGCGGCGGAAGAAAGACAGAGAGAGAGAGAGAGAGAGAGTGTGTGTGTGTGTATATGAACGAGTGATAATGAGAGAGAATACGAGAGAAAGAAAAAGACTGACAGAGAGCTCGACAGCTGCAGCCTGGGCGTCGTAGATGACGCCAGTCACATGTTGCGCGAGAACCGACCGACTCTTACCCAACTGGCCTCAAGGGTCCCTGCATGGGCCGGCCGCTGTTCCTGCAGCTCGCTGTCTCACTGCCTCACCCACTCGAATACAAAAGCAGAGACGACGTGAGCGGAACCAAATGCTTGCTGTAGCCTGTAGTTACTCAAGGCAGTTAGGACATCGACAACGATCCTCGGCAAACGCTCCATTTTGCAGTAGCCGGGGGCGGGTATTCCCGTTGCGTGTGTATGTACAATGTGCTTCACTTCATCTAACAAATCTTGCTCGAACACGCCATGCTCTCCTCAAATTTCAATCGTCTCATCTTGTAAAGATGCAACAAACTTCAATCCTCTTCGTCCGACGGCTCGTTATCAAATTCATCGTCGTCTTGCCGCGAAATGACCTTCTCCGCCAGTGACAGGCACGGCCTCACCGGCAGTCCGACGACGTTGTCGACGCTGCCCTCGACTCGCCGCACCAGCAGCATGCCGCCGATGCCCTGCACCGCATAGCCGCCGGCCTTGTCCACGCCCTCGCGCGTCTTTACGTAGGCCTCGATGACGTCGTCTGGCAGCCCGTCGCTCTCGCTCCAGAAGTAGACTTTGGTCTCTTCGGTGTGGTTGGCTATGCAATAGCCCGGGTGTCGTGCATCTTCTCGGGGTGCAAGGACGGACACGGCCGTCAGCACCCGGTGCATCTCCGTGTCCCGCATGTGCTTTATCATCCTGACGTGGTCGGCCTCGCTCCGCGGCTTCTCCAGTATGCGCCCGTCGCGGGTTACGATGACGGTGTCGGCCGCGATGACGAGGTCGGGGTCAGGTATCGACGCCAGATGAGTTTCGAGACACGACGTGTACACGTCGAGGCATTTTCGGCGGGCTGTCTCGGCCACGTACTCCCACGGGCCGTATGCCGACTTGTCGAGGTCTTCGGGCTTGTTTGACGGCACGACTTCGATCTGGGTGAGGCCCATCTACGGAAGGGCGTGGTTAGGACTCGGCAGTAGAGAATCGATGCTTATCAGCCTTTTACCTGTTGCAGCAGGGCCTTTCGCCGAGGCGACGCGGATGCGAGCACCACGCGTTTGGAGTTGAGATGCTTCAGGATGGGAATGTCAAGTGGCTGGACGGGACGGCGGACCGGGCCGGCCGGACCGGGACCACCGCCGTGTTCTGCGACGGCGTGTGAGTATTCCGGGACCGAGCCGCTCCGGGCGCGCGAGTCTGCCATGACGAGTTCGAGTTGGTGAATTCGAGTCGACTTGAATACTGCAGGAAAAAGATGGCCGGGGCGGCAAGGGCGGGGTGACGGGACGGCACTGTAGGAGGCACTGCACGGTAACGCGCACGGTAGCAGTCTGTCAGCGCCTGGGCCGCAATGCCGGCGGACATGCTGCAGGACCTTGTTCGGGACATTTCAGGCCAAAGCCGCATCTGAGACTCGGACCCGGATCTCCGTGGACAATGCAAGTCAAGGCAGAAGCTTCGGGGAAGGCTCTCCACCAGTCGGACAGTGCTGAAAGATACCTCTACACACTGTCCCAAAAAGCTCTGCCTTATTGCCTTACGGCCGGTACGTACCTCCTCACTCCCGCCCGGGACCTCTGTTCTAGCTCGAAAATGCTGGAAGGCTGCAAATGCAACTTGCCCGCCTACAGACGCCTCCCCCGGTCATCTCGAAAGTGTCGGTCCTCTGCTGAACAAGGCGTTTTCGCGACTCGTCATCGTCAGCATCGCTCAGCATCGCGGTTGTGCCGCTGCGCAACCTGCGCTACAGCTACAGCGGTCGTCGCCCTGGCATCCCACTGCCGTTTAGTCCCTGCCAGCACAGACGCGAACGATTCCTCCACCGCCCTCCTCCTCGGCACGCGACCAACACTTTTGAGACATCGAGGCATTGCGCTTCATTCGAGCCGATCGCGTCGCTTGATGCTTCATAGTATGGGATGCGCCGCTCTTTACAACTGCCGCCCGTAGCTTCATCATCATGGACTCGAAACGCAAGGCCAACGGCACCACATCAGCCGAGCAGGACGATCGCTCTTCTAAGCGACGAAAGCTCTCCGTACGTCTGACCCCTTCCTTGGTCTGTGCCTTGCCTCGAATCGGCTGGCTGTCCGCAGCCAATTCGACGGCGCCGCTGACACCGTCTGTTGCAGGATTTCGACCTCTCCAAAGGCGAGTCGCGTGAGTCTACCACCGCCTACGGCTTGAATTTCCTCGAGCAGATTCGTCGCACCGCGGACAAGAGGTACCTATCGAGTCCCCAGCCTGTTTCGACCTGCGCCTACTGACTGTGGCATTCCCTAGCGGACGACCTGTCGCCACCTACTTCGAAAAGCTTCTCCCGCGAAAAGAGAATCCCGAGTATTACAAGCAAACGCGAATGCCCATAGCCCTCGAAACAATCGAGGCAAAGCTCAATAATGGCGAATTTCGCACCCTCGCCGAGCTCGAGAGCTATTTCAAGAGAATGATATCCAATGCCAAAGAGTTCTACCCGCGGACTGACACCATTTACGACGATGCCGAGCGCGTGCGCAAGGCCCTCAGCAACTACATGACCAAGAGGAACCCGGCATACCAGACGCGCCGCTATCAGGCCCATCCTACCCCATTGCCTCCCGAAGACGAGCAATCGGATGAGGCGCAGGCAGAGGGGCAGGACGAAGACGAGGAAGAGCAGCCGGATGATGAAGACATGGAGGACAACGAAGAGGAGGCCGAGGACCAGGTGGAAGAACAAGACAAGGGTGACGACGAAGCCGCCGATGGAGATGACGACGAGCAGCGCGGATCCAAGAGCCAGACCGACGCCGGCGAGCACGAGGACAAAGGCGCCAGTCGCAGCTCAAAAAGATCCATAGTCTTGAAGCGCAGGGAATCTGGCCGCCTATCGAGGAACTCGACTGCTCAAGCTCAGCCTGTCCAGGCCAGCCCGCGGCAGTCTGCGACCCCCAGCCGGCCCGATCACCAATACAAAGGCGTCGCCTACAGGGGCTTGAGCTTCCAGCAGGCTCAGGAAAAGCTTCTTGAGGAGCTTATCCGGTACAACGAACCAGAGTAAGCCTTCCCCGCTGCCCCCTTCTCCCCCTCGTGTTCCTGACCGCTTCAGGTACGAGGGCTACTTTGAGCCTTTCCACAACCTGCCGCCGCGCTCCCTGAGGGACTATTACAGGGTGGTTACGGACCCCACGTCCCTCAAGAAGATCCAAAAGATGGTCAAGGGTACCAATAGTCGCAACGGTACGGCCGGCGTGAGCGAATTCAAGAGCTGGGCCGCCTTCGAGGACAAATGCAAGCTACTGTGGAACAATGCGTATTTCTACAACGAAGAGGGCAGCGAGATATTCGAGCTGGCTCAGGAGCTAGAGGCGAGCAGTCCCCCTTTCCTTTGTGGCCGGCACATGCTGACGCCCAGACAGGAGGCCTTTTACGAGCAGCTCAAGAAAGCACAGGCCGTCGTGGCTCCGTCGCAGCCCAAGATCAAGCTCAAGGTAGGCCAGCCTCAAGAGGCACCGCCGACGTCTTCCAAGAAGATCACGATCCACGTCGGCGGCCGCGGAGGCTCGACTGACTCGCCTGCTTCCCACATGCCGCAGACGAGTGGCCCTCCGGCTGCTGCCGGGCTCAATGGTTCGACGGTGACGCGGTCTTCGGTCCGTCTGGAGGCGGCCCGCAGCGTCTCGCTGTCGGCCCCTTCGCCCACTCCGCCGGTGCAGACGGGCCTCAAGACGGAAGACGGCGCTCGGATGTCGACGGGGGTCCCTGCGCCGATACCGGTCGGCGATCCGGGTCTCGTCCGGCCTCCGGGCCCCGTGCTTTTGCCTCACCCGCCGCCGCCGCTGCCGCCGCCGCCGCCGCCGCCGCCGCAGCAGCAGCAGCAGCAGCAGGCGGAGAGTAGGGCAATGCTGGTTAATGGCCACGTGGAGCCAAGCCGCTTCCGCAGGGCCGGCAAGGGTTTGTCTTTACACCCTTCGGTTGGCAAGTCATTTTGGGCTAACGCTGATTCAATTTGCAGGCATCAACGATGCCCTCATCTCCCGGTTGCGCATCCGGTCGCATCCCCACAGGCAAGCCGACAACCACAACCACAACAACAACCCGCACCTCCTGACCATGCTACCGCACCCGACCGAGCTACACCGATCCTCCACCGTCACCCTCTCACCGTACCAGAACCGCGTCTTCGTCGTGCTCAAGCTCCCCGAACATCTCTATCACCGCCAATACAGCCTCTGGGTCCTCATCGACAAGCAACCCCTCAAGCCCTGCCTGCACCCGCTCCCCGACCAGCTCCCGCTCGAGCGCGCCTTCGAGGTCGTCCTCCACCCGGGCATCAACGTCATCGAGGCTCACCTCATTGCCGCCGTTCCGCGCTGCGAGCGACAGCCTGGCGAGCCCGAAGTTGAGCTTGAGGTCTTTACTGCCCTCGTCAACCTGCTGCGGCCTTGATCCCTTCCCCTTTTATCTGTCCTTCTTTGCCTGTTTTTATTATCCCTTTCAACTCATTACTTTCCCCGCCCCCCCCCTGTCGGATGCAATTTTACCCCTGCTGTTAGCCTTTAGTTGCTACGGCCACGCGTAGTGGCAGGGAAGCGCGCATCGTGGGCAGCCTCATGGTCGGAAGGGAACAGAGAGGCTGGCCTCTAGCGAGCGGTCAAGGTCATGTAGGTTTGATTCCCCGCGCCGCAGGGACCATGCTTTGTATCTTTTCTATCAGTATGCAGCTATCCGCTAGCTATTTTCGCCGTACATTCTTGAGAGTCTACTTGAACGCTCCATTGCAACTTTGTTAACGGAGGAGAAGATGTCATGAATTTTTTTTTTTTTGGGCTTAATTGGCTCAAGAAGGGTATCGACTTGATTCTGAGCAATCTCCCCACAACTACATTGCATGGCTGTGAGGACGAAGCTGTAGCTTCTCCCGAGCGCCTGGCCATGCTTGGAATGCGTCGACAACATACATGTACCGAAGAGAAAGAGAAGAAGAGATGGTGCAGACGCCACCGGCAATAAACATGAGACGATAGGTTAAAGAAAGAAAGAAAGACCCAGAAAACACCACCCTCAGCTGGTATATTTGATCTGCATGTATCTCCAATACCTAACCTTGATGCTGATGAGGATCCAGTTCTTGCTCGATGGATTATACCAAGCCTGAACCTGGGTCGTGACGGCTAAGCGTTTCCCTTCGAACTCGACGATGCCATCGACTAAAAAGCAGCCCCTTCCGACACTTTTCGCAACCGGCCGATAGGTTTTCTGGAAATTCTGGAGGGCATCCTTGAGGGCGGCTCGTACTCTGGAATCGAGCGCGGAATCTCCAGCTCTTGATGGGTCGTGCAAAATTTGAATGTGTGAAGGTAGGTGCGTGAAAATGGCTGGTGGCTTGGAGGCGTCCGAATCGCTACCCTGCCTGTTCGTCGGAGCCCGCTCGGAGGGTTGAGAGGAGGAAGCGGACTGCCGCGTCACTGATGAGGCATTTGCGCTAAAGTAGTCGGAGATGTACTGCGTGTTTTGCTTCAAGAGGGAGCTACAGAATGTCCAGAAAGCCGACGCGACAACTTTTGGGTAGAGAACCGAGTTCAGTGCCTCGTCGCTCCAACCGTCGACGTGCTGTTGCGTCCAATATAAGCCGTTGCTGCGAATGGCAAATCTGTGTGATGTATCAGCCTCAGCCCGTACCAGAAGAAAGATTCGACGCTGGTGGCTCACCCCTGAATATATTGCTTCGGAGGAGGACGGGCAGGAAATGAGAATTCGAGCCATTGTTTTCCGGCGACAGGATCTTTTCGGCCGAGAGCTCTGCACAATTCTGGGCTCCTCGCAACCAACTTTGATACAATGTGGATTAAATCCGCTGCGGAGACTCGATCAGCGCGGGCCCCGTCTCCCACCGAAAGAGGGTGCGCAAACGTACTCTTGATTTCACGTTGCAAAGCCTTGCTCTGCATTATCTTGTAGAATTCTTTGTATTCGGGGTCGCTGGGCTTGTATCGAGGCTGATCCGCCAAGAAGCCCGTAAAGGGCACCGGGAAAAACATGAGGTTATCGTCCTCGTTTCGTAACTTTGTGTACTCCTCCTTTTCTGCCTCGGAGAGAGACTCCCATTGCTCGTCCAAAAATACGAGCACGGGCAAGACCACGAGGATTAGGAAGGCAGTATAGCATGTGAAGCAGATAAGAGTCGCGATCACCGCTCGTCTCGACGATGTTAGCAACCATTCTCGTCCTCCATCAAACCGTGCACGGGGCGGCATACCGGAGAGGTGCTTTCCAGTGGCTCAGAGGGGATAGCCAAGTTGATCTTGGGAAGTAGACGGGCAGCGGCGGTGTAGGCGACGATGTAGCCTGCGGTTTCCGCTTCCAGGGCAGGAATGAGATGTTTCTTGTCGGCGAAATGAGCGACTGGACGGCGGCGGTTCGCGGTCCAGATGCCGCTACCGATGCCCGCCGCGAGGCGATCGGCAGACGACGCAGCATGCCGTCGTATCTGCCCCAAGCCGGCCCTCGAGGTAAAGCAGCCCCTAAATGCAAAGAGACGAGGGTTTTCGGGGATTACTGATGCTGGCAATATGAGGAAGAAAAGTTGGCGATGCGAGAGAGCTTCATTGTGGTTGAAAGCTTTCCGCAGTATGGTTGAGGTTGTTTGTACGTTTAATGTGCTAGTAGCAATCTTGAATAACCGAAGAGACGCCGTGAAGTGCATCCCACCTGGGTTTCTCAAATTACCTTGCCTACGAACCATCGAGTACTAGGAAGACGCACGTAACTACCCCGGTATAAAGAGAAGCAAAACCTCAAAGTGACCAAAGGACATCTACCGAGGGAACGCAAGTTTTTCTTGTTGTGACAGAGGCGTGCACCCATCAGTGCTGACTTACACGTGAAGCCCGGACTATCTTTCTTCCCGTCTCCGACAATGTCCGTACCCCCTGGGCCCCTACTGCTGGTGACGACTCGGCGAGAGGACATCAGCAGCTCGCCAGCAGCAACCTCCCTGCCATCATGAAGCTCAACGTCGGCCTGTTAGCGGCCTCGTGCGGCTTCTTCGCTGCCGCTCAGTCCGTCGCACAGGTTTACATCCTATCAGCCCGCGAAGCCTCTCCGACGACGTCCTCGCTCTCTCCCGCCCTAGCCCGCCTGGTCATGCTGCAGCGGCTGAGTGGCAACAGCCACGGACCGGCTTTCCAAGACCTTCCCGAAGATGCAGGCGTCGAAAAAGCTGTTTTCGCGCTCAACCGATTCGGAAAGGAAACGTTGCCGCTTCTCAGGGGCGGAGAGGGCGGCGAGCCCAGCCAGCTGTTGGTGATGCTGGAAGGCGTCACGACGAAACACATGGATGTCCTGGGCCATGCGCTCGGCAACCGCCTGGCTTTCACAATCGCGGATTCGTCATCCTCAAAGGCCCGCGACGAGATTGTCAAAATCGACCACCAGACCACGGGTGCGAAGGACGTTAGTCACTGTGATCTAGTGCAGATCACCAACCCTCTGGAAGAGTGCTGGAATGGGCAGCAGTCTGCATTTGCCAGATTGAATGTTAGAGAGGTATATTGCTACTTTCGTTCCCGAAATGGTCGAGGCTGCCTGGAACTGACGTCAGCCCGCTTCAGGGCTCGGACATGGTCGACAACCTCGTCCACAGACTCTCCCAGCTCTCCCAGCTTGCCAAGATAGGCGAGCTTGAGACTTCAATAGTCCTTCTGCCGTGGACCACGAGCGCCCATTCTCAGCCCGATCACCCGCAAGAGTTGCGCAGGCGCCAGGCTGAGCAGGTCTCGCTGGACAGGATGGCGCCGTTGCCGACGCCCGAAAACGCGGCCCTGTATGCCACACCGGCTCGCATCCCGTCGTGCTTCAACTCGAAGGACAGCTGTGTCACGGGCACTCAAAACTGCTCAGGCCACGGGAGTTGCATGGACAAGTATTCCAACGGAGGCGACTCCAGCGCTGGTGAAGCCTGCTATACTTGCCACTGCCTAAGCACCAGGAGCGATTCCGGCAGCTTGACACACTGGGCCGGACCGACGTGCGCCAAGCAGGACATAAGCGTTGCGTTCTGGCTCTTCGCTGGCTTTACACTCGCCCTCGTCTTCATTTTGTGGTTGGCTGTCTCGATGCTGTTCAACGTTGGGCAAGAAAGGCTCCCGGGCGTCATTGGCGCCGGCGTCTCGCGGGCCAGATGAGGCGCCGCCAGGAAGCGGCGGCTTTGTTTTAGGTAGAATGGGAACGGAGAGGAGTCGAAGTGTATCATATCGGGATATCGATTCATTGGCGCTGGCAGTAAAACTTGTGGGCTTTTCTTTTTTCGTCAGCCTCTACCGCACCTTGGTCTGGCTGCTTCTTAAGAGGCGGGTATATCGCGATGTAGGGGAGGTAGTGCGACTATTTTATCCTCAAATTACGAAATCATACCAAGATACGAGACAGAAGGGATGCTCATCTCTATTAAGAATGCAGCATCTCAAGAGACTGTGGGTGGGCGGGGGACTTCGTCGAAGCCTGCGCCCGACGAAGTCCCCCTCCTGAGCTTCAAGAAAGCAGCTTGACCGCTCGCCCTTGCTCCTGGACTCGCCCGCCGGTGTGTGGGCTGGCTGACATCTAGACCAGCGCTCTTCAAGAACAAGTGCATTGGATCGCAACATTTGAAAAGATTGGGCATGAGATTGGGCTTTTGTTTTGCCTCGAAGGCGAAAAGCCTGGGTAGCCACAGAATCTTAAGGGGGCATTCTTCCACTGCTGAACAACATGGTATTCCCGAGATGATCTCCTTAATGTCCTTGCCGCATGATGCCTTCATCCAAACGCCGAGCCAAGCACATCATTCGCAACTCAAACGCGAATCTCACCGATGCTGTTGCTGTTGCCGGTCATCGCCGCCGATCCTGTCCATAGCCTCGAGCATGACGACCGAGTTGCCTCGGATCACCTACACCTCGAATCAGTACTCTGGTCTGAAACGAGGGGCCCATGATCGATGCCGCCAGTGCGTACCACCATGCCAAGCCTGATTTTGACATTATTTGGTTTCTCTTCGTAAGCTTCATCGAGCACAACGTTCAAAAAGACCTGAGAGACCGTGTCAGCAGAGTCAGTCGCCTTTCCCAGGCTGAGCGTTAGGGTGACGCGTGGTTTTAGCGTACATCATAACCGCGAAGGATCCCGACAACTTTGCGGCTGCCGTTCAGTTGGACGAAGAGTCTTTTGTCGAGATACTGAGCCGTATGTTAGCGGAAATCGAGAGAGAGAAATCCATGGTGGTTGTTGAGGTGCTGGGAGGAGAGGGTGCATGCTTTTTTAAGTTCGGGTTGAGGGGGCGCCATCTTGAAAAGGTAGAGCGTCAGAGAAGTGGCATTTGACGGTCTTCTTCGCTGCCGCGATGGGAAGACTGGAGATGGTGATGCTGCAGCGTCCGGTACTGCGCTGAAAAAAGAGATCACGGGACGATAAGATATGCTGCTATGGTTTTATCCGAGTCACGTGATAAGGGAGCCTGCATATCTAATCGCCCATCGCAAGCTTGTCTTTCGCGTCATCGTGAGTGAGCAAGCAACTATAATTTCCTCTGCAACGAGGCGTCGGGCGCGCGCAATTGGAACGCATGAAGAACCAGGAGCAGCAGAAGACTCAGCCTCGGCGTCTGGAAACAGTGCGCCAAACTCAGGTAGGCATCTGACTCCGGCCTTGCGATCTCTTGTAGAACTTCGCGAAGGCTGACTGCGGCGCGAGACAGAACCCGTCATGCCTCTCTTCGGCTCAAGAGCAGGCCGAAAGCCTTTGCGACAGTCTAAACTGCGAAACGCCTACAGCTATGCCGACAAGACCGAGCCTGGCGAGGAAGCCACCACTGCCACAAATTTGGACGATGACAATGGCCCTGTGGTCATCCGTCCGAGCATAAGTAGGCTTAGCTCCGGAAAACCGAAGAGGAAGATACCGACATCGAGACTCTCTTTCGCGACTGGACCCGGCGACTCAGAAGATGGGACGACGAGTGAAGCCCGCGCGCCAGCAAAGGGGGTACTGGGCCCCAAGAGCACAACAAAGCGCGGCGTTGCATTGCGAGGATTGCCTTCCCGTCTACAGCAAGACGACGACAGGCCTAGGTATAGCAAGGAGTATCTATATGAGCTCCAGTCCTCGACGCCAAGCACCCCTCGCGACCTAGCCTCCTTGCAAGTTGACGATGCCGATGATATGGAATTGGACGCCTCTGAGCTTGAGGGTGCATTGATCGTGGACTCGCCCGCTTCGGCGCCACCCGAAACGACCACTCGAATCCTCTCCGAGGCCGAGATACGGGAGAAAAAGGAACGTCGGATCAGGCTAGCACAGGAGAACGACTTCCTCTCGGTCGAGGACGACGAGGAAGAAGAGTCTGGGCGCAAGAAGAAAGACAGTAGCCGATTGCAAGCTGAGGAGGAAGACCTTGGAGAGGGATTTGACGACTTTGTCGAGGATGGCGGCCTGTCGTTGGGCCGACGGGCCGAGAAGGAACGACGAAAACGGGATCGGCAGCAGATGGCTGAGCTCATCTCAGCAGCCGAAGGCCACAGTTCCGATTCCTCTTCTGACAGTGATGCAGAGCGACGGATCGCATACGAGTCGGCGCAGACAAGGGCGGGACTGGACGGGTTGAAGAAGCCGGCGAAGAAGCCCAAGGAGGAGCTGCCACAAGTGCCCCCAAAGATAACACCGCTCCCAAGCTTGGCGGAGTGTCTGGCGCGTCTCCAAACGAGCATCAAGGACATGGAGCGCGAAATTACGTCCAAGGACGCGAGGGTGGAACAGCTGAGGAAGGAAAAGGAGGAAGTGGAAGCACGAGAGACGGAATTGCAAGCGCTGCTGGACGAGGCTGGAAAGAAGTATCAGGCAGCCATGGGCGGCGGCGGCAAAGGTGATGGGAGAGGTAACAGCCTAGCGTCCGAACCCGTCGGCGAGCGAGGCTTGGAGAATTTGGGGACGACACCGGGGCGAAGATCGGACTCGGAAGACGTCGACATGGGTTGACTTTGTTGATATCAGGTGTTCGGGCGCATGGAGACGGTTACGGGTGGTCGAGCAAAGCGAGCTCAAGTAAATCGACGGGAGAATTCCGGTGAGGTGCCCACGGCATTTTGTCCGGATGATCAGGCAGATACTGACTGGCTGCGCCGTTGAGGCTCTGTCAAAGTGAGAATCGAGAGGCACGGCATCGGATATATAAGGCGCAGACAGGAGACTAGGCCCCGTCCGTACGGTCCCCCACTTCGGGATTCCAGGATTCCCGGCTCACAAAGCCGGCCCCAATCGGACGACGGCGGCAAGGGTCTGTACTTTCGGACGCTGTACATACAGACGATATTTTCGTACAGCATCGGGAACCAAGAAGAAGAAAACAGGGAGGCGGGCGGCTTCAACGGCGTGTAGTGTGCAGTGCGCATTCAGTGCTGTATGTAGGTAGTGCTAATGTGCACACCCATGGCTGCGCTGCTGTGGCCAATCAGAGCCTCGAGTGAGCACGAGACCCGCCGTCGAAGGAGCTAGAAGGCAGCTCTCTTCCATCTTCCCCACCAGCATTTTCCAGAATCAGCCTCTCGCTCTGTCTGCAGAGTTTCAAATCGTCAACTCGCCGCCGCCGCCTCAGACAGGAGTTTAAACTCACTTTTCTTCATTCTATCTCATCATCTCCTTCGCATAGCCTTGCCTTTCGCCGACCTACCTTTTTGTCCAACATGGCTTCCGCAGATGAGCTCAAGGCTCTGGGCAACAAGGCCATTGCTGAAAAGAACTTTGACGATGCCATGTGCGTTCTCCCTTGTCTTGAGGTCATTATGCAGCAGCGTCTTTCTGCAGCAGCCCATTGTTCGTACAAACACTGATGTCGTGTCTCGCGCAGCGACAAGTTCACCCAAGCCATCGCCCTCCAGCCCGAGAACCACATCCTCTACAGCAACCGCTCCGCCGCCTTCGCCTCAAAAAAGCAGTGGGACGACGCTCTGAAAGATGCCGAAAAGACGACCGAGATCAAACCTGACTGGGCCAAAGGCTGGGGGCGTAAGGGCGCGGCTCTGCACGGCAAGGGCGATTTGTTGGGCGCCAACGATGCCTACGAGGAGGGGCTGAAGCTCGACGCCAGCAACGGGCAGCTGAAGAGCGGGCTGGCCTCTGTTCAAAAGGCGATGCAGCAAGAAGCTGGTGGGTTGGCCTAGTCCTCCCGAGCCAACCCTACATATGATGCTGACTTGCTTCCTCCCGGACAGGCGGAGATCCCACCGGAGGCCTAGGCCAGATGTTCAACGACCCCAACCTCATCCAGAAACTAGCTTCGAACCCCAAAACGAGCTCCTTCTTGGCAGATCCGACTTTCATGGCCAAGCTGCAACAAATCAAGAGCAACCCTCAAAACGTCCAGGAGCTCTTCACCGATCAGAGAATGATTACAGTGCTCGGCGTCTTGATGGGTGTCGACATGGAGATGCGAGACAGCGATCCTAGATCTCAAGACACACCCATGCCCGACGCGGACGGGCCCTCTAAAGCGCAACCCGCCACTAAGGCCCCTCAGCGTGAGCCCGAGCCCGAGCCCGAGGAGCTTGACGATGAGGCCCTTGAAAAGAAGAAGAAGAAGGCCGAGGCCGACGAGGAAAAAGCCTTGGGCACGGAAAAATACAAGAAGCGCGAGTTTGACGAGTCCATCATGCACTACAGCAAAGCATGGGACATTTTCCCTGACGTCACCTACCTCAACAACCTCGGAGCCGCCTACTTCGAAAAGGGCGACTACGACAAGTGCATCGAGGCGTGCACAAAAGCCATCGATGAAGGCCGCCAGATGTACGCGGACTTTAAACTGATTGCCAAGAGCTACGCCCGCATTGGGACCGCGCACGAGAGGAAGGGAGAACTGGCGCCGGCCATTGAAAACTACAACCGGTCCCTGACCGAACACCGGACCCCGGACGTGCTCAACAAGCTGCGTGCTGCGGAACGGGCCAACCTCGAGGCCAGCAAGAAGGCGTACATCGACCCGGCCAAGGCGGAAGAGGCTCGGGAGGAGGGCAACAAGAAGTTCAAGGAGACAGACTTCCCCGGTGCCGTGGCCGCGTACTCGGAGATGATCAAGCGCGCACCCGAGGACCCGCGCGGATACAGCAACAGGGCGGCGGCCTTTGTCAAGCTGTTCGAGTTCCCGAGCGCGGTGGATGATTGCAACGCCGCCATCAAGAGGGACCCAACCTTTATTCGAGCCTACATACGCAAGGCGCAGGCTTACTTTGGCATGCGCAAGTACTCGGAGTGCGTCGACGCGTGCACGGAGGCGCAGCAGGTGGACCAGGAGCACCACCACGGCGCCAACGCGCGCGAGATTGAGCAGCAGCAGCAGAAGGCCTTTGGCGCCATGTACTCAGCGCGGGACAATGAGACGGAAGAGCAGACTCGAGAAAGGCTGACTAAGGACCCCGAGGTGAGTGACAGTCGGTCCCCCCCCGGGGTGGCACCGAACGGCCGCTGACGTGCAAGGCGACGCAGATCATGGGCATCATGCAAGATCCGGTAATGCAGTCCATCCTCCAGCAGGCGCAGTCGGATCCCAAGGCTCTACAGGAGCACATGCGGAACCCAAGCGTGCGGACCAAGATTCAGAAGCTGATTGCGGCTGGTGTGATTCGGGTCGGCCGCTAAGGGGAAACAAGACGGGGAGGTCCTGTATTGTACGATAAGTAGGTGGTGGCATAACAATGGTCATAATGAAATCGGGGTCTCTGGGCTCGACTCGTGCCGGACGCGTGGCTTGACTCGAGCCGAAATCGTGGCAGTGCGCACAGCCGTTTGCGAGCTTGAAACGGAGAATTCCTGGGTCGAAGCCCGTTGCTGAACCGCGGACCGGGATGGGTTAAGTGAGATGGGCAGATCCCGTTCTCGCACTATCTATCTATATTCGTAGACGCATCCGACTCGTCTTTAGTCCGTCGTACCTACCTACCTAGTCTGTGGCAGTCGATGGCACTAGCAAGCTATAAATAAGGCGGCCCGACGATTAGCCGCTCCGATGACGAGGCATACTGCGTTAGCCAATCTTGTTTTCCTTCAAAGGTTCATCCTTGGCCCAGCCCAAAGTCTCCATCCAGCCTCCACAGGCCACTATTCTGCCTAGCCGTTGAGGCTTCACCGCGCCAATGACCTGAGCATCACTACGGACGACAATCAGAATGGGCGGCGAAAATGATGCGGCGGCGCAAGGTGACTGATGCCGCGCAAATCCCCCCTCCCCGACGACTGATGCTGACCAGAGAGTCTCGACAAGACGCCGCCTGGTCGTCCCTCTCTACCGAATTGCTGCTCCACGAACTCCGGCGCCGGGAGGAGCAGGGCGAAAGGCCTCAGTGCGGAGGACGGCGGATGGGATGGTACGACACATCGGCGCACGTGTGTGCGCTGTTCCTGATACTGACGCTGAGCACGCTTGGTATGTGTTTCTCTTGCGGCGGAGGAAGACGAGTCTGACGGCAAGACAGCTTGTGGACTTCCCTTGATCTCGCGACGCGCAGCGGCTGGTAAGCTGCAAAAAACCATCATCTTCTACTGCCAGCATGTCGGCACCGGCGTCCTCCTGGCCACGGCCTTCGTCCACCTCCTACCGACGGCTTTCGAGTCCCTTACGGACCCCTGCCTTCCCCATTTCTTCAGCCAAGGCTACAAACCTCTTCCAGGTCTCGTGGCCATGGTGGCCGCCGTTTCCGTCGTCGGCGTCGAATCGTATTTGACGGCCCGTAGAGCCGGTCACTCCCATTCGCACGCACACGACTACTTCGGCGAGTCCGACAGCGAAGACCACCTTGACAACGAAGCGCGCCGTCCTTCGAGGCGCAGGTCCACCGGCCGACGGCCGCCGGAAATCTCGCTGCACGATGTCGAGGCCACAGAGGGTCTCGTCGCCGGTGTCTCACCCTTACCCGAGGCGACGCCCACTAGCGTCGGCTCGCCAAGAACTCCTGATTCTTCGGCTCACGATGAGGACTCAGACCTGGACCTAGACGCCAACGACCTCAACACCGTCGGTAATCGAGCCGACCATTTCTCCTCCATCAAGCCCAGCGGCCGAGACGCGCCCGCCCCGGCAATCCAGGAGGTGCCGCAGTGCCTTGGGCCGACGCCGGAGCAGCAGAGGCGACAGCTGCTGCAATGCCTGCTGCTCGAGGCCGGCATCCTCTTCCACAGCGTCTTCATCGGCATGGCCGTGTCCGTGGCCACGGGGCCGGCCTTTATGGTCTTCCTCGTCGCCATCTGCTTCCACCAGTCGTTCGAGGGCCTGGCGCTCGGCAGCCGGATCGCGGCCATTCAGTTCTCGCGGAACTCGCTGCGGCCCTGGCTGATGGTGCTCGCGTACGGAGTGACGACGCCGCTGGGGCAGGCCATCGGCATGGCCGTGCACAAAATGTACGACCCGGCTTCGATGGGCGGCCTGCTGGTCGTGGGCTTCATGAACGCCGTCTCGGCCGGCCTGCTGCTCTACGCCGGGCTCGTCCAGCTACTGGCCGAGGACTTTTTGACGGAGAAGAGCTACAAGGTGCTCAAGGGGAAGAAGAGGCTCCGTGCCTATCTTGCCGTCGTCGGCGGAGCGGTCCTCATGGCCTTGGTGGGGGCTTTTGCCTGAGGGGCCGCCTTCATCATGATCTGTGTCTTTTCGAATTCATGTAACCATTTGGGTGTTGGATAGAGTTGGGGCGCGTTGTGCGTTGGAGGGGCGGAGCTGCAATTGCACCACGCCACGCCGTGTGTTTACCTCTGCCAAGATTCGATTAAATGATGAAGTCACGATCGGACGGGCACGTATGTCGTGGCAGCAGCCTCGATTGACCCAGGCAGCGTGGGAATGAATCGTGGTCAATTGTCCCCCAGTTGACTGGCACCTCTGACCTTTTTGACTGTTCCGCGCTTTCTCATCTTCCTCCCCCGTCTCATGATCCCAACGATTTCTTTCCAGTCCGACTTGACTATTCATGTTTTGCATTGGGCATCTACCTACCTACCTACCTACCTAGGTGGTTGTCTAATATTCTATCTGTGCCGTCACTCGAGCAGGCCAATTCTTCCATGTGAGGGCAGCGGAATCGGCCAACTTTTTTTTGGGGCCTTTGCCCACAGCTTCCGTATCCGAGACGAGGGCATCGCGAAGACTGTCTCTGTAGGAATTGGGTTTTTCTTGTTTTTACTCTTCTTTTTTTTTTTCAGGTGGTCGATATGTTCATGACCTTTCTAATGTGCTGACTTTTTTTCCGTGGCGGGCGGTGTGACGAGGCGTTGCTCCAAACGTCGTCGTCCTGCGCAAGATATTCTCCGACACCTTCTCTTCATTAGCGCCCCCTTCTTCCCACGGACTAATTGATGAAGGGGTTTTTTTTTCTTTCTCTGTCACTGCATACCTCGGTCTCGTATCCCCTTTCCCTCTCTCCCCCCCCCCACCCTTTTTGTTTTCTTTTCCCGTGCCTCTCGTTTTCATGGCTGGGGCCAAGTCTGCCAGAAGCCCATGTAGGTCAAAAGGAGCAAAAAGCTCAAAGCGCGATGTTGGTCGGCAGCATTCGGGGTCCGACAGTTGTGACCGTCCAGGTTGACTACCCTTCTCGGCTCGCTTTTCCGCTGCTGCTGCTGCTGCTGCTGTTTGGCTGGCAGGAGAGGTTTCTCGTCGTCGGCCACAAGTCGGGACTTGTCTCTGGAAACAAGCTGCTTCCTGCGTCTCAAGACGGATTGCATCGTTTCCTTCCAATGTACGTGCGATGGCAGGTGAGGAGGATTCGATCTCGTGCGAGCAAGGACAACGTGAAATTGGAGGGGAGGGGAACCGGTGTAACAAAAACACTGAAACTCAACGGGCAGAGTTCTCTGGCTGATCCGCTTTCGGGAGTACCTCCTGGATGGAAGTCGTTTGCCCTGGTTATGTGGGTTGGTAACAATTGATCAGTAAACAAAAAAGATCCCTTGGACGAACGCCCATTAGTGCCGTTAACGTTTAATGCTCGGTTTTTTTTTTGGGGAGGGGAGGGGGAAGGGGGTTGGGTTTTGCGTCACATGAAAGATGATGAGCAATCGAAATGGATTTCATCCAGGAAAGCCACGTCGGTCTATTCTTAGGTAGAGGTCGGGACTGAAATCTTGCATTTCCGTGCAGCCAACATACGTACGTGGGCGTCAAATTAAGGTGCATACCTACCTAGCCATGGCCGGCTATGAGCGAACCGGTGACTACAATATTATAGCCACATATCAGCCAACGTACGTTGATGCACATACCTACGGCCGGCTGTGAGCGAGCGGCAAAGACCACCGTCTGAGATTAGTCTAACTCATCCCACGATGATACCCTCCCTGCTGCCCAACCGGGACAGTTGAGTCCGGCGGCCGTCCCAACAAGCTTCGGGGAAGAGTGGAAGCTCAGCCGACCAGATTAATCCAGGCTCCCGGTGTAGCAGTTTCGACGCCTGCAGCTGTCATCCAAAATCGAGCCGGTGCCACGTTGACGGCACCGCTCAGTGCTGCTTTTCGTGCATATTGTTTGTCGAGAGGTTGACTAATAAGGCGGTTTTTGCGGCAGGACGATTTGCCTCGAGAGAAGGGGGAGTGGTGATTACTCTATAGTGAATACTAGGGAGGAATTCAGTCGTGAAATACCGTTTATATGTTTCAAAGTTTCATCCCTTGCGTGCATCTTAGACAACTCCCCCCCTTTTGAAATAGAACGTCGACAGCTTCCTCCGAGAAACTGACAAGGCAACAAAGAGTAAAGAAGTCCTGTATCATAGTGAATGTAATAATTGCAACGGGCAGAACAAGAGGGCCAGATAGTGGCTGGCAACATTCGTAGGCTATTCGCTTCTCCTATACCGTCATGTAGGCCGCCTATAAAGGTGCAGGAACACCAGCACGGTGCGTATCCAGCTACGACTACCCACCCATCATGACCTTTCTATCGCATGTTGCGGCGTCTGACGGCATCGGCAAAGGACGGCTTGAGATGGCGGCGGCAATAGAGTATGACGATTCAAAGCCAAAGAAGGCCACCTTTGTTCAGCTTTGACGTGCCATAGTAGCGGCGCTTTCCGCGCCTCTCCGCCTGCTGCTTGCCCAACGGTGGCGGGCGGCGGGCAACCTCGAAGTCGACTCACTCACTTGAAGTTGTAGTAGGTTACCGCCTTTTTATAGACGGGCCTTGGCGTTACTATAGCTGGCGCTGCTAGACTCAAGCCGTACATGAATCGTCCTATCACGAGATGGCTTCGTGACTTGATATGGGCCGTGACCTTGCTTGGCGACGCGTCAGCGGGATATAGTCGAGGGCCGAGAGCTGGGTCAGGCGGTGCAGAAGCGGCCTTAGTGTCCATCGTGCCAGTTCTTCTACCTTGGCTAGGTAGGCACCTAGGCAGGCCTATAGAGCATGGTAGATAGGTGGTAGATAGGTAGGTAGGTGCCCCCTACCCTCTGGCGTTAAATACAGACACACACACACACATAGGTAGGTAGGTAGGTGACGGGTGCCTACCTAGGCAGGTAAGCTTAAGTGCGTCCATGTACAGTGGCCTGCCACGAGAAACGAGCAAGATTATGTCAACTATCTATATAAATTGTAAGTGAAAATACATCTGCGTGCTCGTTTCGCGTGTTAAGTCAGTCACTGTATGTATGTCGCAGTATGTCGCAGCATTATTGCAGCCGCACGTGCCCGGCCATGCTTCCGGGGGACTGTTTGCCCCGCCCCAACCCCCCGGAAGATCTCACAGCGCGGGGTTGAGCCGGGGAAGGTGAGAGGGTGGTTTGAGTTGGCGCCTGCACGCACCGAATAGAAAAAAAAAATCCGTGTAAGTTTAGCAGGAGCAATCGGACCCATGTCACATCTTCTGCCGCCTCCAACTTCATTCGCCGCTTGCAATCTCTTCTGCCGCACTCTATGATGTTCCACCAACAGCAACATGACTGCCACTAGAGCCATCGACTCTGCCAACTTCCACCCGTACCGGGCACTGTCCTCGTACAGTACCGCTCCTGCGTGAAGCGCCGAGACCCAAGCTCCAGGCCTCCAGAGTCGAGAATCAACTAGCGCTCACTCGCCCGCCTCAGCCCTCCCTCACGAGTTCGGGTCACGCAAGCGCGTCTGCCGGTATCTTCTCATTCGGATTCGCCATGGCTAGAGCAGCTGTACATCTCGTTCGTCATGGACGCAACGCCCCAGCTATGGAGAGGGCAGAGGAGAGATTGGGGTCAAAAAGCGGCCTCTCTGCTCACCACGCTGGAGACATGACGAGGGCAACCTACACTCACGCCATCGACACACCGGCTCGGCAGAAGCAAAAAAAGAAGAGAAGAAAATAAGGAAAAAGCTTAATCCCTGCTGCTCCCAGCTTAGCTCGTCCAGGGCCAACCATCCCAGCGGCAACCCTCCATGAAATAGATGCACCGACTGAGCTGTGCTACGTGCGACAACCCAGCTGGCCCATGATCCCATCGACGACTCTTGTTGGCCAGCCGACGTCCATCTGACACCTGAAAAGAGCTCGTCTCTCCTCCTTTGCCTCCCACCCCTGAAGAGGGCTGGCGCATTGTCTTTTTTTTTTCCGCTTGACTCTCACCACACACCGTCTCGCATTCCGAGTCGGCCGCCGCCCCCTTCCGATCCGGCCTCTGAACGGCTCCCGGCCCTCCGATTGCCGTCCGTCATGTCTACAATTAGCTCCGCCGTCTCTGCCACCTTGTCTACGGCCGTCGCCGCCTCCACTTCCGACAATCGCGCTCCTCCTCAGGGCGGCGTTCTCGAAGGCGCAAACCCCTCCCAATATGACCCAAGCAATCCAATTATTCTCTTCATCATCCAGGTATCTACCCACCTTTACTCCGCTGTCCCGCTCGGGCCTCTGACCTTCCTAGACGTGCTTGATCGTCATCGTCTGCCATGCCCTGCACTGGCCCCTGTCCAAGATCCGGCAACCTCGCGTCATCGCCGAGGTCCTTGGCGGCATCATACTCGGCCCCTCCGTCATGGGCCGCGTCCCTGGCTTCCGCGCCTCCATCTTCCCCAAAGAGTCGTTGGCCAACCTGAACCTCGTCGCTAACCTCGGTCTCGTCCTCTATCTCTTTCTCATCGGCCTCGAGACCGACGTCCGCTTCCTGCTCAGCAACTGGCGCGTCGCCACCTCTGTCGCCTTCGCCGGTCTTGCCCTTCCGTTCGGCGTCGGCTGTGCCCTGGCCTGGGGAGTTTACCATGCCTTCAAAGACGATAGTGGCGTTCACCCTACCCAGTTTACCACTTACATGCTCTTCATTGGAATTGCCATTGCCATCACCGTACGTCTTATCCCTGGAGGCCTGACCATTCGCTCACTCTCTTTCATCCGCAGGCGTTTCCCGTCCTGTGCCGCATTCTGACGGAGCTGAAGCTTCTCGACACCTCCGTCGGAGTCATCACTCTGTCGGCCGGAGTGGCCAACGATGTCGTCGGTTTGTTTGCCCTATCGTTTTGAGTATCGTATCGTAAGGAGATGCTTGTGCCCATGCGGACAGCATCAAGGTAAAAGCGACACGGAAACAGCATCTAAAAACGGAACGAGGCTCAATGCTATATGCTCGGACGCTGATACGTCGCCGACAGGCTGGATACTTTTGGCACTCTGCGTGGCTCTGGTCAACGCCGGGAGTGGCCTCACGGCGCTCTGGATCTTACTCTGCTGTGTCGCCTACATGTTGCTACTCCTTTTTGCCATCAAGCCAGTCCTGATATGGGTCCTTCGCCGGACGGGAAGTATCGAAAATGACCCGTCGCAGAGTGTCATCTCTCTCATTCTTCTCATTGCCCTGGGATCGGCCTTCTTCACCGGCATCATCGGTGTCCATCCCATCTTCGGCGGCTTCATGGCCGGCCTCATCCTACCGCGCGAGAATAGGTTCAATATTCGTGTGACGGAAAAGCTCGAGGATCTCATTGGTGCCATCTTCTTGCCCCTCTACTTCACGCTCTCCGGCCTCAACACCAATCTGGGCCTGCTTGACACAGGGACGGCTTGGGGCTATGTCTTCGCCACCACCATCGTTGCGCTCGTCACCAAAATCTTGGGTGCCTCTGTTGCCGCCCGACTGAACGGCTTGGTGTGGCGGGAGTCCTTCACCATTGGGGTGCTCATGAGTTGCAAGGGTCTCGTCGAACTCATTGTGCTCGTAAGTCTTTACCCACACCTGGGGTTCCAATGGAGAGCCGAGTTGACATCAGCCTTGTCTGGTTCAGAACATTGGTCTACAGGCCAATATTCTCAGCACTAGGACCTTTACCATCTTCGTCGTCATGGCGCTGCTCACCACTTTTGCCACGACGCCAATCGTGTCGGCGCTCTACCCGTCGTGGTACCAGGTCAAGATTGCAGCCTGGAGGCGCGGAGAGATCGATTGGGAAACGGGCGCCCTCATCTCGCCTTCGGACACGGACGACTCGGCACACAAGAAGCCCCTGGCTGAGATGCGCGTGAGCAGGATGCTTGCCTACCTCCGGCTCGACAGCATGCCCGCCCTGCTCAGCCTTCTACCTCTCTTTGGCGGACCTGCTGCGGTCCCATCACCGTCGTCGGCTGAGTCCAAGAATTCAGAGACGGTCGCCGTCGGTTCTGAAGTGCCCGTCTGGGTCCACGGCACTCGGCTGCTGCAACTCACGGACCGAGACTCGTCCGTCATGACCGTGGCCCAGGTCTCCGACTTTAGTCGCCATGATCCCGTCGTCAACACTTTCCGCGCCGTTGGCCAGCTCCATAACCTGGCCGTCTCCGGCGAAGTGGCCGTGATGCCCGAGTTACGCTTCGCCGAAGCCCTCGTGGCCAAGGCGGCCGTCTTGTCGTCAGATCTACTTGTACTGCCATGGAGCGAGACGGGCGCCATGGCTGACACGCCCGTCCTTTCAACAACGACGCTCGACGACAAGATGACGTCGACCTACAGCTCCTTCGTCAAGTCGGTCCTCGAGTCGTGCCGTTGCAACGTCGCCGTCTTCTTCTCCCGCACCGACATCGAGAGCGATGTCACGGCCAAGGAATCCGACCGCGTCAAGTTGGCTCGCAGGTGCTCGACCGGCGTCCTGCCCACCGAAATCCCCACGGCGCCCGTGCCTGTCAAGCCACATCACATCTTCCTGCCCTATCTTGGCGGCGAGGATGACCGATTGGCCCTGCGCCTCGTGCTCCAGCTATGCCGGGGATGTCAGGCCACAGCCGCCGTCGTGCGCGTCTCGGCGTCGGGTTCGGAGCCATCTTCGTCCGACGTCGATGCCTTCGACTCTGCGCAGTCGAACCTGGCAGCCGACGTCGCAGCCCGCGTCAAGTTCAGCACCTCCCGCGGGTCCACGACTCTGGAGGAGCTCGTGCAGCTCGCCGACGCGGAGACGAGATGGCCGGAGAGGGAAGTGAAGGTCTCGAGCCTCGTCGTCGTCGGGCACGGAAGCGGTGTCGGCATGGAGCAGGGCAAGCTGGCCGGCATGACGCAAGAAAATCTCGTCGGCTGCCTGGGGCTGGTCGCGGGTCACCTCGTCGCTGCCGGCTTGCAGGCCGACATGCTCGTGGTGCGGGCCTCGAGACCGGTCGAGGTGAGCTAGCTGGATGATCAAGTTGAATTTTTTCTTTCTTTTGATTTTGTTTAGAGCTATGGGATACCAGAAGCTGCGACGTCCTTTACGCCCTTGTTGATGTCTATACCAATGAAAGCATACCTTTTTTTTCTTGATGTTGATGTTTACTCGACAAGTTACGCAAGGTCGTTTTACGGGAGCCGAGGTTCAGGAGGCACGAATCGGGCGTACTACCCAGGGGCTGCATCTGCAACCTCGAGTAAAGAACAGTCGTCTCTGTAATTGACGTTGATTCAGATGTCATCCCATGTAGAGGTTCCTCGTCTGCTATTCGTCGGAATCCCCGTCTCCAAAACATGATATTGCCTACGCTATCGCTGCCTCCTTTCCTTTTTTTTTTTCTTCCCAATTTTAAAGGGGCGCAGCGGGGACGGACATATGAAGATGGTCCAGATTTCAGCTATTCGCGAACGAGGCTTTTTTCCCCCCCCCCTCTCTCTCCATGATGGGGATTGGATTTTTTTGTAGGGGGGATGCTGCGCTCAAGCCTCTCTTCATTAATGAATTTATCGCCACCTCAACTGCTGGACATGTTCGTCAGGTACAAAACGATAGTGAGAGTGGCCTCGTGGAAAAAGGAGGCTGCTGTTTTCTTTATTCATTCTTTTTTTTGGCCCCTCCTGCGCCGGGGTTTTTTTTAAAAAAAAAACAAAAGGAAAAAAAAAATATCAAGAATTCTGTTCTACATTTCTTGATTGCGCGTGCAAACCCTCCCGTCTATAGATGAAGACCATGAAATAAGACCAATCCCCAATCGAAAAAAAGTACTCGCAACGATGGACCCGTATTTGTTTTTTCAAAAATACATGACGGTTGGGCAATCATTTACAGGCCTTTAAAGTGGCTCGTTTCTTCACTAGCGTGTGATGAAGGGATTTTCAAAAAGAGAAAGGAAAAAGGGGGAAAAAAAAAAGGAAAAAGGACAAAAGAGAAAGTCGCATGTCCTTCGTCACTCTACTCCATTAGGTGAGTGAGGACTATCCTGTTCCTTTGCGGGCGAATTGGCCCTGGTTGTATTCGTCTGGTCCACGGCGGCGGGCGTTCTTGTGGCATAGTCGTCCTCGCCGCTGAGCTCCTCGAGCGTTTTTCGCGCCGTCTCGGGGATCAGCAGCGTGGTGAAGCAACCGAGGAGCATGAAGAGGGCGTAGATCTGGAGTACGTGGTTCATCCAGGGCGAAGGGTTGTCCTTTGTGGCGCCGCGGGTGCGGAGCGTGGCGATGGCGGCCTGGCCGATGATGGAGCCGATCTTGCCCGAGGCGGCGGAGATGCCGTGCGAGGTGGACCGATAGCGGGTGGGGAAGACCTCTCCAGGGACGATGAAGGTGGTGGTGTTGGGGCCTGATAGTCCATCAGTAGTCGGTAAAGGAGGGTGAAGAGGGGGGAAGAGGAGACTGACCAAAGTTGAAGAAGAACTGGGCGACGACGTAGAGACCCAGCAGGCCCTCCGGAGAGAGACTATGATAGGCGAAGCCCATGGAGACGAGGATGGCGACGAGGATGATGAAGCCACCCATCTGGATCTTCTTGCGGCCCAGGGTGTCGATGGTGGCCACCGACACCCAGTAGCCCGGAACGGCGCCGGCGAGGACGATGACGAGATTGCCGACGGCGGTGTTGTAGAGGAACTGGTAGACGTTGTGTGCGTTCTTGGTCGAGTAGCCGATGACGCTGAGGATGGTGCCGTTGTTGAGGGACAGGCCGTAGAAGGCGACGTCGAGGCAAAACCACGAGCCGGCGGTGCCGAGGAGGAGCTTCAAATTCTTCATCTGGGAATAGTGGTGCAAGAAGTCGGCCCAGCTGGCCTTGGGGACGTCGAGGCTCTCGACAGCGGCGGCCTGCGTGGCGACGCGGGACACGGGATCGTGCTCGCCCGAAGGCTTGCCGTTCAGGTAGGCGGCAACGTCATCCTCTGCCTTTTCAACGTCTCTGGCCGCGTCGAAGGTGTAGCGCGGTGTTTCGGGGATGGTGAGGCGGACTTGACGGCGTTAGTCACCGGGCCGCGCCGGACCGGGAAGAAATTGGGGACACTTACAGTACAGGGCAATGCAAGCGGGGACGGCGCCGAAGCCGATGAGGGTCCTCCACATCCTGTCGACCGAGACGCGACATTCGCCGTCACAGTGGGCAATGTCGGGCGCCGCCTCGAGTTGAGAACGGAAGCCGAGAGTGACGAAGAGCATGACCATGGCGGCGCCCAGCTGACCGAGCCCCTGCATGGCGAAGACGGCGGCCATCATGGCGCCCCTCCACTTGGTAGTTGCGAACCTGCGGCCGGCTTGTTAGTACGGCTAAGGGGCTACATACAAAAGTTTTGAGGGATAAAAAAAAATAAACGAACTCTGAGGTAATAATGGACGACAGCGGATAGTCGCCGCCGATGCCGATGCCCATGATGACGCGCCAGAAGATGACGAGGCCAATGATGTCGCACGCGGGAGAGCCGCTGGTCAAGGCTTGACCGAGGGTGGCGAAGATGATGACGAAGAGTTCAAGGCCATACATGCGCCTGCGGCCGACAAGGTCAGCAAGGCAGCCGAAGCCGAGCTGGCCCACGACGGTGCCGGCCGAGGTGGCGAGCTTAATGGCATCATCCGAGGTGGTGGGCATGACTCCGATGCCCGGGAAGTAGACGATGCCGAGCATGATGGTCAGGAGAGAGGCCGTGAAGATGTCGTACGAGTCGGTGAAGAAGCCAACGCCGGCAACGGCGCAGGCGCGCACATGATACCAGCCAAAGGGCGCGCGGTCGACCTCGGCCAGGGCGAGACGACGGCGCTCATTGAGATCGGCGACATGAACGAAGTCATTATGGAAGTTGTGATAAGCACTGTTACCGCCATACGTCTTCTTTGCCTTGACCGGCGACTCGGGCTTCGAGGCGAGGGCCATTGGAGAAGCTGTGTGACGGGAACGGGGCAGGATGGCTGGGTGTAATCGAGAGTGAGAAGGATGAGGAGGGAGAGATGCAGGAAGATGCGGGAAGAGGCCCAGAAGAAGACAATTAGCTAAGTGGGATCTATCAGCCACCGGAAAATGGCGAGCACAAGTAACGTGCCGAGACAGGCATGGCTTCGAATCCGGGAACTGGCCTCGGTGACGCGCCACGGAAGCAGTGTTTAACCTTGAATGAGGGCTGCAGGGTCATCAACACATGTCAACAGCCGGGGACACAAGCACGAGCATGCTCATTGGGTTAGACAGCCGAGACCAGACCAGGTACAATGAATGAAAGGGCCGTTCGAGGGACGCGTTGTTGGTGTCGATGGATCCGAGAGATGGATGGGCGGAGAAGAGACGGACAGCCAATCAGGCGGGCCGCGTCGGCCACGTTGGGCATTGGAGCGGCCAGCTTGGCCGGAGTGGATTCGGCGGCATGGGAGCGCCAAGGACGAGTGGCCCGGCTGAATGGGTCAGGTAGGATCATGGATTGGTGATGGCGCTGACAGGGTTTGGGCCGGCAGACTTGCAGACTTTTTACCATGGTGGATTGGATGGTGGTGAGAGCGAGATCTTGGATAAGATATGCGATAAACCAATAAACCAATGGCCAATCAAGTAGCCTGGAATGAGGGAGGAAGGAAGGGTCCTCCATGCTTTACGGGGAAATAAAGTCGGGGCCACGTGCGTGCGGCACTGGTGGCTGTTGCTCAGGCGGTCTAGCCAATCAGAGCGCGTAGAACGATCACGTGCGAAACCTCTTTCACTCTGTCTGGCCTAGGAGCCTACCTAGTCCATCAGCCTTTACCCCCCCCCCCCTCATCGACGACAGCTTCTCGTCATCCGCGCGCCATGAGCTCGGCTGAGCCCCGACCACCGGCTACGAGCTTTCCCGAGCCTCCTCCGGCGGCCATGAGCTCTCCCGCACAACGCTCACCGCCCGAAACCCCTTCCTCCGAACCTCCCCCGCTCTCCTTCGAGCTGGCCCTGACGCCGGACCGCCGCCGCGAGGCCTTGCGCCTTGTCGCCGACAGCATCGCTCAGCAGCGTCAGGTAGCTGCGCTTTCCATCATCTTCCATCCGCTCTGCCTCGCCGCTCTCGTCGTCGGTTGCTCCATCTCCTGGCGCCATAACGGAACCGACCTCGGCGCCTGCCTTGTCGCCGTCTCTGGCCTTGTTATGGCCTACCTGGCTGCCATTCGTCTCTACACGGCGCCTTTTCTGCGTCTTGCGGAAGGCTTCGATTGCGCTTCCTTCGTTTCCGGTCCAAATGGCGTCCAAGATGTCATCCTCGTCGCCCGCTTCGGCGACGATATCATCGGCACCCTCATCCTGCGCCTCCCGCCCTCCGCCGCCGAGGTCGACATGCCTGCCCAGGGCCTGATCCGCGCCTGGACAACGAGGTTGAGGTATCGTGGTAAGGGTGTCGGCGCTGATCTGCTGCGCTACGCCGTCGCTGCCACCCGCGCCATCTGCGGCGACACCGCCTCTCTCGCCTTCGACCCGGACCACGCCAACGCCGTCTATCCCCTGAATCGCTTCTTCCGCCGACCTTTTACCGTCCGTGACGAGAAAGCGATCAAGGCGTTGGACCACGCATTAAGAGACTGCAAAGCCAACCGCGGCGGCTTCGCACCCGTCGACAAGGCCGCCGTGCGGAAACCTGTCATCTTGTGAAAAGGAGTTGAGCATTACAGCTCCCGCTCGGCTCCGTCCCTCGCCGATGACAGGGCGTACAACTGCCTCGGCCGGCCCTGGCCATCGCAGCTCGCGAATCGCCATCGGCCGCCGTGCACGGCGCCCACCAGGTTCACCATGGCCCACCGCACAGGCCGTGGCATGGGCGGCCAGTCTTGCCACATACCCTTTTCCGCCGTGCGGTCGGCGTTGAGCAGAAAAAGTGGCACGACGTCGGCGACGCCCGCCTTGCGCACCGTGTTCTTGCCCCAAGCCTTGAGCATCGCCGACGCCACGGCGCCCTGAAGCGAGTTGGCTGCTGGCACGTTGGCATGTGTCGCCATGTCGGCCATGACGGCAACCTCGTGATGAAGGTGATGCTCAAGGGGCTGGTGCAACTCGTCGAGGACGGCGAGTAGAGCCGTCGATGTCAGAGCCGAGGCATTCGACAGCGAATCTAGGTAACGACGGAATCCATCAAGCCCGCGAACCAACGTTTCTCATCGTCCAAGGTTGTTAGTCTATTGGCGGCGTTGACGGGTCAAGAGAGCGTACCATGCTCCTCGGGCACGTCTCCCCAGACGGAGTCATCCCCGAGCACGGACCTCAGCTCGGGAAAGAGGATCTCATCCTCGTCTTCATGATGAGATTGGATGAAGCGCAGCCAGGTTCTGGTGTAGGCCAGGAAGTCGGCCTTGTCGGCGTCTCGCACGTACGGCGCCTGAAGATGGATCGAGTTGTATCCACGGATGAGCGAATTGTGCAGCAGCGCCATGTGCGTGGCCGCCGTGGTGAAGAGATCGTCCTGAGCGTCAGGGTTTAGCACTTGATGTCTGTCAGTTCCGAGACTGCCGCTTGTTTACCTTGGCAGACTGGAACTGGGGCGTTGGGACGAGCCTCATCGGGCGGTCGGCCCACGGCTGGTCCGTCGGCGGAGGCACCGTTTCGTATAGCAGTGGCGACTGGCGGAGGAGTGCGCCGCCACAGAGGACGAGTGCGGTGACGATGATGGAGAGCCAGGCCATGTTTGCTGTTGAATTGGTGACGTGGACAAGTCTCGGGGGCTCGACAAGACGGACGGACGGACGGACGGGCTTCAATGAAACAGGCGATTAGTAAGTCGCCATCATCCGGTGTGTGATTGGCTAGATCATCCCGTCTTTTTCTCGCCTACTACTGCCATCTGACGAAGTGACGAAGTGATGGAAGGAAGTCGAGAATTCCATACAAAACGCATGAAAATCGAGGCCATGGTAAAGGGCATAATTTACGATTCTGGCTCTTTGTGCGACTCGAGAAACCCCCCCCCCCCCCCC
>LAZP02000017.1:23210-50138 GCA_001272575.2 Ophiocordyceps unilateralis | reverse complement strand
CCCCCCTCCCCCCCTCCAAAAAGAAAATGACATACTATCTTCCTTCGGCTGTCCTCGTCAGCTTCTGACGCAGCTGTATCACTCACCCTTCACGATACTCACTGCTATGGGCGACGTTGGCCTCAGTCTCTTGATAATACTGCTTCTCTCTTTACGGCCATGGACAGCTGTCAGCCGTGAGGACATGAGTGAGATGGAAACCATGGCTTCGTTGGTCAATCTCGGTCGCCGCCTCGCACCTCTCTGCTCTATTCATCGCCGCTCAACGCCAGAAGTTAGAAGGCGCCTGACAAAGGCTGCTGATTGTTCTTCTCTTCAGTGACAAGGAAACACCATCGTGAACAGGTGCCGCGACCAAGGGCGGTGCCGCTGATGCTGAGATGTGGCCCCGACATTCAATCAGTCCACCGGCTCTTGCGATGATGGAGTACTCGTCGAGCGCACTATAAAGAGGGGAGAGGGCTGCCGTCTTTGTCGGCGTTGTTTCCGTCCCTCGAAGCTGGTGAAATGGCCAACTGATCTTTGGTATTTTCATAACGACCTCTATCTTGCCACCTTTAAGCATCGCCACTATGGGCTGCTTTTCTTCCAAGCCCCAGCCGAGGTAAGGTCCACGGGTGACAGCTTGCTACTGCCCGCTTCCGTCCTCGAGCAATGGCCTCGTCATTTCGGAGCTCACAACAATAGTGAGCGTGTCGTGGGAAGCAGTCCCGCCGTCGCCGCCATGAAGTACTTCGCGGGACGTCCCCAGCATTGGACCGGAACAAGAAGAAGTCAGTCGAGGCGGCATGGCTCGAGGCATCATGGCTCGAGGCGGCATAGCTCGAGGCGGCCACACGACCACGAGATGAGGTCCATGCCGGCGGCTCCTCGGCAGGCCAGAACGAGGAACGACCCAAGACCGATTCCCACTTCGGCCGGAATGGCGGGCCCCGGCCCTATTCCTGAGCAGGCCAGGACGGGAGTGGAGACGCTGTCCAGCTCGACCCGGAGTCCGACGGCCAGCCCACCGCCACAGCGCCGTCCCAGCCCCTTGATTCCTCCTAATCCCGGAGAAGAAGAGAGCGTAGACTGAGCGGTGCCGGTCGCCCGCGGCCGAAAGTCGATGTCGTTGACCCCCAAGAAAAAAGAAGAAAAAAAGAAAAAAAAAAGTCCCAAGTAGCGCTGGAAGATGGGCAGAAGTCGGCCGCACCTTGCTTGTCTGTAACCGTTGGCCGAGTGCGGAGTTTACAGCGGTCAATGTCGTCGAGTTTTTTTTTCCCCCCTCCTTTACTATTTTCCCCCCTTGGCTCGAGCTGATACGAGGCGCATTTGGGGAAGAGATGTTGACCTGGCTCGGTGAAATTGGATTTTTTTTCTTATTTACATCTTTTCAGAGTCTCTCTCTCCGGGAAGGTGTGTAAGGTGTAAGGGGGCGACGACTGGCAATCCACTTGATATCAGAATTAGTTCCATGGTCGGTACGAATAGACGAACAGACAAGTTCATATGTATGCAGCCAGGATCGGCCTCCAAGTTCCAAGTCTGCTGCATCCTCTCGCCAGCTTCCAGCCTGCCGACGCCCTCTCCCTCCCTCCTGCTGCCCCCTCCTGTCCGGGTTGAGGCCGATGTGGGCTCAGCGCGGCGCGCGTGGAGATGGCGGGCTGAGGAGATAGACGATATGGGTTGCCGAGTTGATACTGTGACGCCATCTTTTGACTCTGTGGATGGGTGAGTCAAATGAAAGGGGGTTGAGGTTGAGAGAGACGGGGTCGGCCCGGGTCTTGTGTCTCGGTAATCAAGCCCTGGCAACCCACTCTCATGTACTTGGAATCTTCAAGCGGGGAATGCCTTGAAGACTGGGGTGTGGCTATGTTTGGCTGTAGCATCAAGGTCATCTGCCCCTGACGGGAGAATTTCAGCACATACTACGGAGCCTGAAGACAAAGTTCTGAAAAAAAACAACGACTTGGATAACCTCTGTCACGTAGACAAGCTCGAATATCCCCCCTTACTCGCCCTCGTCTCCCCCGACCAGTCAGTCGAGCCGGCTATTGGTCCCCGATCTGGCCCCTCTCTGCCGACTTTGCTACGAACCACAGCAGCAGCGAGCACCGAAGGCCACGTTTCCCATCTCGATGCTCCCGGGAGTTGAAGTTAGCAGTCATATCCTACTTTCATTTTCGCCACTCGTTGATCAGCCCTCCCCCGACTCTTTCTTTCAAAGATGGGCAACCCCCTTCAAGCAAATTGGTCCCAGCCCCCCTTTCACCCATTACCGGCGGTCGGCCGGCTTTCACCCATTACCGGCGGGCGGCTTTAGTAATGGTCTTGAAAAAAAAATATTCCTCTTAGCCTTGCATACGCCACGGCAGCAGAAGACCCGTTCTCAACACTTACGCCTTCTCGCCGTGATGTAATCAGCGCCAGCGTAGTAGCCTCGCCTTCCGCTGGGCGAGGAAGGTCCATACGAGTAGACGTATTCCCAGTAACTGCCGGCATCCCCAATATGGTCGCCCGGGCTGTATCCGTTTTCGGGCTCCGACGCGGCCCGGTACTTTCGAAGCTCGTCCAGTTGGATGTAAGGCTCCGGCGAACCTCGACGGGTGTAGCCGCAGGTGATGAGGAGGGCCTCGACGTCGTTGAGGAAATCGTGGTTATCGGATCGCAACTCGTGGATGATGTCCTGATCCGTGGGGGGTTTTTTTTTTTTTGTTGTCAGTGAACAATGGTGTGAAGAACAGGGGGGAAATGGGAAACTGTACGATGGGCGGAAAAAGGGGGGGAAGGGACAACAAAGTACAAGCATGAGGAAGCGGAAGAAGAAGAAGAAGAAGAAGAAGAAGGAGAAGAAGAAGAAGACTCACGTTTCGGGTAGCCACAATGCCATGCGTCGTGGTTTGCAGAATGCGAGCCGTTCGGGCCCAGGGCCCCCTTCCGCCAAAAGGCGACAACGACTTGGTGGCCAGATCCAGAACCTGCATGACGCCTCCGGCGGAAAACTTGAGCCGACCAGACTTATCCTTACCGGCGGGGATCCATCCCTCCTTGACGGGGAGCCTCTCCTCCTCGAAGAGGGCCTTGACGTACGAAGGCTCCACCTCGGGCTCGTCATCGGTCGCCATGGTGAGCCACAAGCGAGCATTCTCCACGGCCGAGTGAGCAGCAGCACGTCGATCATAACGAGTCCTGGGGTCACGATCCGGCTTCCTGGTATCGACGATGATGTCGGCCTTGGAGACGCCGAGGGAGTTGATGGTGATCCTCTTATTGGTAGGGTCGATGATGCGTCGCAGGGCCACGTCCCAGACGCGTCCGCTAAAGTCCCGATCGTTGGGACCGTTGCGGGGAACCTCGGCTGGGTCGATACGCGAGGAGCTGCAGTCGTGGATGATGCGCCATGTTTTCTTGTCGATGACTTCGAGAGGGAAGCTGGTGTCGAGCGGAACATGGGCGTTGGTCATGCCGTCCAGCACGATGATGGCGCATACTTCCGGTGAGATGCCCAGTCCGAGATGACAGCCGAGGGTAAAGGACGCGGCCGTGACGTTGTTTCCATCAAAAGGCAGGAAATCATGGTTGGCCAACGAGTTCATTCCCGGACAGGCGCTGCGACCTTGATAACTCGTTAGTTTTTATTCTCCCCCCTTTTTTCTGTATTCCCAACCAAGAGAGCTTCTCAGGGCAAAAGAGACAGTAGTATAAAAACTCACTCTGCGCACCCGGGACGCCTCGACGGTAGGTCTTGAAGCGCGGGTCATTGAGATTGATGCGAGGGTCGCCGCGGACACATGCCAGCAGCGTCGCCAGCAACGGGAGACCAGCCGAGACTCTCATCATGCTTTTCTCCTCGAGCAGAGGAAGGGGGGAAGGGGGAAGGGGGGGGGGGGGGGGGGGGGGGCCTCCACGGAGAATCTATCCGGCTTTTATGCTGTATTTATCGACTTTTCCTTTGGCTGCAAACAGCTCCAGTCAAGCTTGGCTCCTGGATTTTTCTTGTTTTTTTGTAAAAGAAAAAAATCAAATTTCATCTTTTTACGAACATGCCTATTCCTTCATCATGTCTTTGGTTTCGTGAGACACGGCATCGCTTTCAGAGGAGGCTGTTTCCCGTCACTGGAATCGGGTACATCAGACAACGGGCCGGTCCGCCATCTTTTTTTTTTTTCTTTTTCTTTTCTTCCTTGTATTGCGTCTCTCTTTCCCGGAGCTGTCTCACAGCTTTGCGGAAAAGGCCCGGGAAGAGGGACCGGGGAGGGGGGATGGGGGGCATTTGGTAACCGTGTACGACTACGCAAAAGGGATGGAGTTGCTGAGGTGTTCAGTCTCAATCGCTCTCCCAGGCATGTCCGGAGCCGAGGGGGGGGGGGGGGCAACCAATTGTGCGCTGCAAAAGGTGACATGGCAAGTTCAGAAGGGGGAGTTTCAACAGATGCGCAGCTTGCCGTATCAAAAAGCCGGTCTTTCTATGTGTAGATGCTTGGGCTGTCTCAGTTTCAACCCTGGAAACGACGAGGGCGTTCAAGATAACTTGCCATGTTTGTCCCTGAGACGAAGTCTATCCATCCTCATGTAGTCTCGACATCTGCTTGATCGCGTACATGCTGGCTGGAAGCTCCCACCTCCGAAGCCGGCCACGTCCCGGGAGCCGCCGCAGCCAGTCACTCGGATGGGTCCGTACACAAACACAACGACCCATGCTCTATGTCTCCAACTGCATAGGCTTCTTTTTTTTTTTTCTCTTCTGAGACTCTACGCCGCCAACCTCTCACCGTGAAGGGTCAAGAGTCGGTTGCGCCACTCTCGAGGACGCTGCCGCCATTGATAGGCATGTGAATCAAGCAGCGGAGAGATTCATATCTGAACAGGCAGAGGGTCGAGACTCACCGCAAAGAAGTATACGACGGCGGGGGGGGGGGGGGGTTCCTAGCGTTACAGCCATCTCAGAGAAGCAATCCTTGTACTCGCAACAGCACTCAATGATTTCCTCAGCAACTAATGATCTCAGTTGTAGCATCGTCTCCGGACCTTACATGCGTTTCACATTTTTTGAAAACGTCAAATGTGGTCCTGTCCTTGCGGTACGGAAACGTGGCACAATCACATATATCGACGTACCCGTCCTACTAGATAGCTTCGATTCTGGAACGTCTCCAATGCGAGAGTCACCAGCAATGGTTTACGCTACCGGTAGATGCCATCTACGCTTCCCGCGTCCACATAGTTGGTCTCTTAAGAGTCAGATTAGAAAGGAAATCCTTGAACGGGAGGAGAGTAGTTTACAGGCAAGCGAGAGGCCTCATCCTCTCAAGATTCTCGGACATGCATGATAGTCAAAGTCTTGATGGGGAGAAAGGGGAATACATGTCCGTCGCACATCTACCAAGCGTGTGTCATTGGTCTTTCCCTGTCGCTAAACGCTCATTCTTGCCTTGGCTCATATAGTGGGAAAGGACTGTATCATATTCCTTCCAAACTGCTCCCCGGCCCCTTGGAAACTACCACGGCTGACTACATGGCCCTTGATGGTCTGTCTCCTACAAGCCTCGGTAAATATCATTCTGGAGGTGTACTGCAGTGGGAGAGATACTTCATTCACGCTTTACTTTTGTTGTATTTGAGTGTAATTCGGCGTCCTGAATGCATAAACTCTGAATGGATCATCGCCAGACGTGGCCCATATAAGAAACGGCAATGAATTCCAACCTCTGCAGGCATCACCATCATCTCATATCTGCTTGTTCTGAGGACCATGACAGCCGTCAAAGACGGTTTGACATGGAGGCAGTCAGGGTTATTTTAGCGATAGCCATTGAATACGGATCAGAAACTACCCCGAGTGGCAGCCCAAGATCTTCAGTCGCCTCCTTTCCCCCAGCGTCCGGACCAGCAGTCTCGGTGACGAACAACAGTTCGCTGGATGCAGACGGACGAGCCTCAACCTTGGATGGGACACAAAAGACAGGATGAAACAAAGCCTACCACTTGTATGACGAAGCTTTGTCACTTGGCCTCGGTTAGCCACGTCACTCAATCACCCCAAAGGCCAGTTGGATCCAGAGCCCAACAAGAAAAACCGACGGTTTTTTTTTTCAATCCGGGCTACATCAGCTAGCCATCGGGATCTGGACTATCCCCCTTCGCTCCTGGGTTATTCGCCAATATTGTTAGTTCTCGTCACCATGGGTTCCTGCTTCTCTTGCACGTACAACGGATTTCAGCACATGCCCCCTCAACCGACAGAATCTCTGTCCGAGTCGGAGTGAGTCCGAGGTTCCCCCCCGGTCGTTATGCAAAGAAGCGCCGACTAACACGACAACATGTTCAGGCGAGGCAGGCGACGTTCCCGACCGCGGCCGGCCGAAACAGCCGCGCTACTGGATAAGACGGCGACGAATGAATCGGCCCGGCCCGTGATAACGACCGACAGCCAACATCTCGACTTGGAGCGACGGGACTGAAAAACAAAGTCGTCGAGATGGAACGGCTTACGGCGGGGGCCACACATGCGAGAGGTTCTGACGACATGATACGACCTTGTCAGAGCCAATTAGCTCAACGCATTGATGACGTCTTTTTATCGTTACGAGGTGCAGTGCAAGACCACTACTTCTCTGCCACATGAAGGTGTGCGGCAAACACGTGAATAATATGGTCATGACTTGACGAGGATTTCAATTTTTCTTTTCTTTTTTTTTTCTCTTTTCCCCTTTTCCTTTACAAGTTTTTTTGCTTTCGACTTCATCAAAGACGAAGAAGCCCTGCTAACATCGCCCACGATGTTTATTACGTATCCATTCGCTCGGGCAATGGCTTGCTTGTTTGCGTGATACGAGTTGCTGTTGTCGCTGACGGTATACCCGCCCCCCCTTTGTTATTTCTCTGCCGATCTGAACCTTTTTCCCTCGCTGGGTGTGTAAACTATAAAAGCCAACTTGGTCGAAGCCTCATGAGCTCTGATAACCGTAAACGTCATCGTGCGTACAATGTACGAACCAATGCCTCGACGCTAGAAGCCAGCAGCGAGCTTGGTTGAACTGTTCAACTCTTCGCAATCCTGAAGGCAGCTAAAAGAAAAAGTATGTCTGCGGGTCTGGTCGTATGGTCGACATGGCCAAGGCTCGGGTTCTCCGGTGCATGGGGTTTATGCTTCCTACCTACCTACGTAGCGGGATATAATACGAATCACGGTTTGTGCTGGGTCAGTAAATTTCCACCCAAGATCGCTTTCGCTCCTCGACTTGCTCCGTCTCCGTCATCCATCTTCCCTCCAAGTGCCCCTTTGCCGGTCGAGGATACAGAAAAGACTTTCGGGACGAGACAAGCTTGATTCGAGATAGTCTCATGGATCGGCTCGCGGCTCTCGTAAAGCGCCACGGAGGCATGGATCACCACGACGGCGGCATGGACCACGGCGGCCATGACCACAGCAGCATGGGTCACGGCGGTGGCAGCTCCTGCAAATTCTCAGTATGGCCAGCCCCTTTTCAGTCCTCCCAGAGAGAAGCACACTGCTGAACGAAACGAAACGCCTCTAGATGGTCTTTCACTCCACCACCATCGACTCCTGCTTCCTGTCCGACAAATGGCACATCACCTCGACGGCCATGTTCGCCGGCTCCTGCATCGGCGTCTTCCTCCTCGCCGTCACCCTCGAGCTCATCCGCCGTCTGGTAAAGGAGTACGACCGCCATCTCCTGCGCCAGCACCTCGCCCATTTCCCACCCATGGCTGAGCACAACAAGACCGTCAGTGAGAGAAACAAGGAGGCGGCGACCTCTGCCACGGCCGTCTCCCCTAGCTCTTTCCGCCCGACCGTCTATCAGCAGGCGGCTCGGGCCTTTTTGCAGCTGATGCTCATCACCTGCGCCTGGACGCTGATGCTGGTGAGGTGCTCTGGCAAAAAAAACAACAACCCTATTTTGAACCCTTGGTACTGACCACCGTTTGCCCATCTAGCTTGTCATGTACTTCAACGTCTACCTCATCTTGTCCATTCTCCTCGGCTTCTACGTCGGAGCTTTTGTCTTCCAGTGGGAGAAGATGCCCATCAAGTACGTCGTTGCCTCGTTGTGAGCGGTGACAGGCCTGGCTGACGTTGTTTTCGCCTGAAGTAGTCGGCCGACGGCTTCCGACTCGGCCCTTTGCTGCAGCTAGACGGCTTTCTGTCGATACTGAATGAAGAGTTGGGAAGTGATGCCACCCTATAACAGCAACCAGTTTCTTTCTCATCGGCTGATGGCCACGAATTCTGCAACCCGAGCAGCTCTTCCGCCCCCTCTGCAATAGTCTCCCTGAAATGGCAGGATAATATGGCTTCCAGATTCTCCATACTCTAATGTCTAGACTTTTAATATATCAAAGTAACAAGGTCCAATCAACGAGAACCATGATCGCGTACAAAAAAAAACCAAAAGACCGAACAATATATGTAGCTCACTGAGTTCCCAAGCAATTACGTCCAACCAAGCAACGACAACACAAAGAAAAAAGGGAAAAAAAAAATGGAAATTTTTCAACCGAGGTCGTATCTATCACTGCTGCGACCTGTTCCCGCCTTTGGGAAGCGTCGGTCGCCTCTCCAGCAAGCCGAGATCCCACCATCCCTCGATCCGCTCCAAAATGGTCTTGCGCTTCTGTCGGTCCCTCATCGAGGGTCTCGGCGAGTTAGGACTGACTGTGGGAGCCTCTTGGAGTGAATCAGCCATCTCCCGCTCTCGAGTCCTTTTCTCGCCGCCCCGGAGTGCCGCGGGGGGCGGGGAAAGAAGCCGGGGACACGGAGCTCCATGGAGCCCGGTCCTCTTCTCCGGCTCAGCCATGGCAACGGTCCCCAAGCCTCGAACCTCCTTCTGCCTTGTCTTCGCCGTAACTTTTGTCGTCGTCGTCGTCTTCTTCTTCTTCTTCTTCTTCTTCATCTTCGGCACAGAAGGAGGAGCCCCCGCCGGAACCCCACGGCCGTACCCTCATTCCATGTCCTTGCCGGCCGGTGGCGGGCTACCCTTGAGGCGCTTCCAGAGGCAGATGGACGCGACGGCGGACATGAAGTAGAGGATGCAGAGGCAGATGCTCAGGCCCCAGACGGCCTTGATCTCGAAACAGGCCGTCTTGTCCGGGTTGACCCATTCGTAGACATGCTCGCGCGATAGGTTGCGGAAGAGCGAGTCGATGAAGGTGGCCATGTTGCCAGAGTCCGGCAGCTTCGGGCAGGACAGATAGCTGACAGGCTTTCCGACGACGCAGGCCACAGCAATGACGCCGATGAGGCACAGGCCGTCGGCGGCTGTGGAGATGAGCAAGGGGAGAAGAGAGTCCCAGTAGAGGATGTAAGTGATGATGGTGTAGACAGCAGCGAAGCAAGCCTATCATCTCGTTAGTCTCTTTCTTTTTGCTCCCCCCCTTTTCTCAGCATGGAACGTACAACAACCAAAGTGCCAACCAGGGCAGACGGCGCCACGTAACCAGCCGTGACCATCTCCGAGATAAAGTTGGACGTCAGTCCGATGATGGCAATGAGCGCAACCGCCTGCATTCCACGCATGGCCGTAAAGGTCAAGCCCAACGCTCCAAGCCCAGGAGGAGGCGCCATCGTAGCCGGCGTGATGAGAGAGAGACGCGGTCGTGCCGAGCAGCCCGCCGTCCGCAGCGGAAGATGTTTGCAGTGCAGCGGCAGAAGAGCCGGTTGCCGACTTGAGGCGGCAATCTTGTCGAGCAGAGGACCCGACCAGGTGCTGGTCGAGGAGGAGGGGAGGTGGGAAGAAAAAAAAAAAAAGGAAAGCGGTTAAGGAGAAGGCCAGGGAAAACAAGAGAATGCTGTGAAAGAAGACCTGACAACAGACAGACAGACGGAAAGACGGACGGACGGACGGACAGACGGACAAACAGATAGACAGACAGAAAATAGAGGAACAAAATCCACAAAGGAAATAAGGAGAAAAGGGAAATGGATACAGAACCCCAAGGATAGAAGTTGCTTAGAGAAGAAGAGAGGAGCAGAATGAAGAGATGCTCGGCCTTATATACAGACAGACTCGCCTTTCTCCCTCTCTCTCTCTCTTTCTCTCTCCCTCCCATTCTCTCACAAAAAAAAAGAAAAAACAACAACCAAATATTCACCTCAACAGGCTCCCAACACCACCAGCCAATCACTCACTCAAACCCCCCCCCCCCCCCCCCCTCGCAAACATGAGACGACGATCCCGTCACGACAGCCGCCGGACAAGCCAATCGGCTGCCCCCAGCCACGGCTCTGCACAGCCATGAACATGCGGGCGCTTGCTTGTCTATAAGCGCGCTGCCGTGAGCCGCAGCCTCGACTGATTGGTTTTCTGACATACATACATACATACACGTACAATCACGCTTCCCTGTCGCGGCTACAGCATTCGCCCGCTTTCACACGCGGGCGGTAGATTGTGCCTGCAGGCAGACGTCAATTTCTTCTGCTATACGCCGGTACGCCTCCACACCTATGTAAAAATCTAGGGGCAAGCCCACATCTCCCCGCGGCTCGCGTCTCCTGCCGTCGGGCCTCGTGTCCGTGGGCCCCTTTTGTTTCTGAATCTTCACCCGAGCAGATCCCCCGAGGCCGAGCCGCCGCCTGTCGTGGGCTGTGCA
Organism: Ophiocordyceps unilateralis; assembly: GCA_001272575.2. Taxonomy (NCBI): domain Eukaryota; kingdom Fungi; phylum Ascomycota; class Sordariomycetes; order Hypocreales; family Ophiocordycipitaceae; genus Ophiocordyceps; species Ophiocordyceps unilateralis. Next base: position 39,545 of record LAZP02000017.1, on the reverse strand, counting down.
GCGGGGGCCGCTGCCGGAGGACCCCAGATGCCGGCGCTGCTCTTCTCCTTGGCCAGCTGGCCCATCGTCGGTCCGGCCACCGGCGTGCTCGTCTTCTTCATGCCGGCGCTGGCCTTGCCCCATAACGCGCCGAAGGCATCGCCGCCGCCCGAGGACTGACCAGAGCCGCCGCCGACAGGCTTCGCCTTGGCCATGGCCATCGACGACCCGCCCGTCGGCGACGAGAGACCCGGCATGGTCGACGTGCCCGCTGCCGTCGTCGACTGAGCCTGGACGGTGCCAAAGTAGTTGGGACCCGTCGGCTGGAATGCCGTCGACTGCGCCTGCACCGGCGGGCTGGCGAAGGCCGAGTAGTTGGCCCCGGCCATCCCTCCGCCGCTGGGAGCCGGCGAGATGGACGACGTGCTGACCATTTGCCCGAGATTCGCCTTCTGCGGTGCCGACAGCGGCTGGGGCGCGGCAAACTGCGCCGTTGAAGATGCCGTCGACGTCAGCGGTATGGTCGTGGCCTGTCCAAGAGCAGCCGACGGCGATGCTGACTGGAAGTCGTCGAATTCGTCGTCCTCGTTGGCCGGCGCCGCCGCCGCTGTCGGCGCGCTCTTCTGGGGCTCGTCAAAGGAGAAGAGATCAACTTCGGGCTCCTTCTTCTTTGCCGTCTCGCCCGTCGTCTTCTTGACTCCCGTCCTTTCCGTCTTCTTCGAAGGTTTCGGCGGCCTCTCGTCGTCGTCAAACTCGTCGTACTCTTCGAATCTGTCCGACCTGCCGGCCGAGTCCCGGAAATCGCTCGCCTGACCGCCGAAGCCGCCACCGTCGCCGTAGACACCACCGGAGAAGCCGCCATATGTGGCATTGCCGCCGCCGCCGCCGCCGCCGCCGTAGCCCGCGCTCTCGCTGCCGAATCCGCCGTAGCGGCTGCTGCTGGAGAAGCCGCCTCCGTACGACATGCCGCCCTCAACGCCGGTATACTTGTTCTTGGTGGCGCGGGCCTTCTTCCGTTCGGCCCGGATGCGCTCGACGTCGCCCAGCATCTCGGCCAGCTCCTTGGCCCTGTTGCGCACGTTGACGCCCTGGTCCTTGCCGTTCTGGTCGATGAAATGAAATTGCCGCAGCATCTTTAACAATGTGATGTGGCCTCGAGCGTCATCAATGACCCGCTCGGAGCCGTGCTTGATGAGAAACTCGAGCAATTGCAGAGATTTGTAGATCTGGCGCCACTCTTCGGCTGATTTCTCGGTGAAGCGTCGGTATATCATGGGCATGATTTCGTTGAGTGTTGAACTGCGTCTTGTCAGCAGCAGCCACAATGAAACTTAGGTGGCAAGCGTACTAGTTGAAGGTGCCATTGGCAATCTCTTGCATCAGGGTGGTGGACGCACCCCAAGGCTCGTTGTTGGTCGCCTCTCGAACCTTTGGGAGAGTTAATTGACAGGCAGCGGAGGAGCGCTTTCGCAAGAGCATACCTTGGCCTCCATCTCGGTATAGTTCATAACAGCTGGCAATGGGCGTCAGCGAGGATTCGACGGCTGTCTGGGAGAGCGTACCATTTTGTGCTTTGCGAAAGCCGGCCTTGAGATCGTACAAGGTCAGGTTCGACACGCTGTTTTTGAGATCATTGAAATCCATCTTGAAAGGCGTCTACTAGATTTTGAGGAACGGCGGGATGCGCTGCCGAAGCGTGTATTGCTGTCGCCAGCCCACGATGTTTGGAGGGCGCTGATGCACTGGCCAGATGGTCGATGGTCCAGAGCCTCAGCGGTGACACCTTGCCGGCCTGCCTCGTGTGGGCTTTGGCCAGAGACTACTGTCACGTGACGTTCCACCACTTGCCAAGCGCCCTGTCTTTGCACTGATTGGTGAAGCGCGCGGCTACCCTGCAGCCATGTGTTGCGAGTCGTTGCACGGAGCAGAGAGCCATCCGTCGACGACCAACTGTTCTGTCTGTAAACGATGTTGCGGATTGTTTGTCGCTGTTTGTATGTGTTTGATGCGTTCGTTGGCGGAGGAGCCAGGCTTCTCCCTTGCAGTGCTCTGGCGCGGAATCCGTCATCCGAATTCCTACAGCAACGGATGGAAGGGGCGGCGAGACAATGACTTGACCACGTCATACAGCCAGTGAACGCTTAAATCCGGTTTGAGCCAAGAAGGGTGATACACTCTGCGGGCTTAATCCGACAACCATCATTTCATCTTGGATACACCTGCTCTGTGATTCGTGCAGACTGCAAAAGTTCTGGTGCACTGAAAGCTCTGCCGGTGCTGGGCAGTGATTGGCTAGCGGTGGGGGAATGGACAGGTAGGTAGCTAGGTACCTACATACCGGAACAAAGCTTTTCTCCCTTCTACAGCCTGTCACGGACGGTCGTGTTTGCCTCGTTTGTCTTGGAGAAATACTGCGCCTCGTCTTTCTTTTTTAAAACGGATATCCGCTGGTAAGTTCATTCATCGGTTCTTGGTATTCAGTCACGACTTTTGCTTGACTCGTGACGGCCGATGCATTCATGGAGCCTTGAGGAGAGGAGACGAAGAGGAGAGAGACAGGCAGAAGAAGAGAAAGCGGCCAAAGTCGAAGAGAACCAGAGGGGGGAAAACCAAAAGGGAAAACCATACAGAGAAGACACAGAGAGAAGCCCGTTTTGAGACGGGTTAGCCCATCTCACCGCCGTCTCCTCTATGCAGAAGACCGCCTGCAGCAGACTCTTCCCCCCTCTTCTGGCCCTGTTGGCTTGGCCGTTGCCCCTGGCGATGCTCCCAGCCGGATGATGCTCGGCGATGCTCGGCGAGCACGTGATGTGCCCTCACCATGCCCTCGCCCCCTCGCCCCACCGAGAGACAGCCTCTGGTTGGACAGCCGCTGATCCGGAAACCCCTCCAGCAGCACGCGCCTCAAAAAATGAGATCAACGCTCCTTCGACCCCTCCTACCCCGCTATAACCTCTGCGCCCTCGGATCCAGAGCCATTTCTCCTCTTCACCTCTCACCATCCTTCAGCAACCCATCCCGATTTTTCGCAGCTTCCTCCGCCGCCATGGGTGCCATCAAATGGTGAGTGTCTGGCCATTCTCTTCCGTCTTCTCCGTCTCCCTCTGCCACTGTCACATACTCCCCTCTTCTCTCGTCTTCTGCTGATCGTCGTAGCTTTTTCGAGGTTGCGTGGACTGGCCCCGTCATGAAGGACGGAAAAGCCACGCCGGAAGTCAAGGGTGAGTCCTTACCGCACTCATCGACAGCCTCTAAAGCAAAACACATCGGCATCTGCATCTGCTGACCAGACCCCGTTACCTCCCGCAGCCCAAACCGGTCGCATCAACTTTAGCCTGTACAATGACAAAGTCCCCAAGACGGCTGAAAACTTCCGTGCCCTCTGCACCGGCGAGAAGGGCTTCGGCTACAAGGGCAGCTCCTTCCACCGCATCATCCCCAATTTTATGCTTCAGGGCGGTGACTTTACCCGCGGAAACGTACGACGCCATCCCGCTTGTTGTGACCAATTCCGCGCTGATTCTCCTACAGGGAACCGGTGGCAAGTCTATCTACGGCGAAAAGTTCGCCGATGAGAACTTCTTGATAAAACACGAGCGTCCCGGTCTGCTGTCTATGGCTAATGCTGGGCCTAACACGTAAGTTTCCCACCCCCGTCTTCGGGCCGGCGTCTCTTATTGATGAAACCAATTTCCACAGCAACGGCTCGCAGTTTTTTGTCACCACCGTCGTCACCTCGTGGCTCGATGGTCGCCACGTCGTCTTTGGCGAGGTGGCCGACTCGGAGTCCATGAAGGTCGTCGCGGCTCTCGAGGCCACTGGCTCCAACAATGGCTCCATCAAGTACGACCAGCGCCCCACCATTGTCGACTGCGGCACCTCGTAGGTGTCATTTGTTTCGTCAGGCTGTCAAGGTCTTGGGGCAAGGGAAATGACGCCCTTTGGTATTTGTAGTTCTCAGCACGACAAGTAGATAGGTAGCTAGCCAGTCAGCTCGCTCCGCAGCTGGGGACGTAAAAGTTGAGTCTATATTGCGCGACCTGAGTCTTGAGCGTGTATGAAGATGGTGATGGAATGCCTCCTCTCATCTGATCCTAGAAATCGCTGCTCGTCCTCGGAAATCACGAGGCCGGAATACCAATAATTGACAGATGCGAACGCCGGTTTACTCGGATGCCGGGATTTCATGCCGATGCCGTCCTCTCACCCACATATATATGCCTTTGCTACGCCTTCCAGCCGAACCCATGGTCGACATAAAGTTCAAACTCCGAGCCAGAGGAAAAAAAAATAAAAAGGTAAAAAGACGTTCCGGGTGGTGCCGGACGTGTCCATCAACGCATCCGCTCGCCAAGCTCAAATCACCCCCCCTCCCGAGGGAGCGGCAGCCGGGGCATCGACGTCAAGCCAGCGCCTGAAATATTCACAATTGGCCGGACCGACGGGCCCGCCATCCTCACAGAGATCAAAGACGGGACAGCGTCCACAGGGGGCCTCGTTGAGGGGGCTGACGCGGGGACGGGGCCCAGAGGAAGGAGGACAAGGATGGGAGGAGGTAGAAAGAGGAGGAGGAGGAGGAGCAGGGTGGTCGTCACGGGCGGTACCTCCACCGGCCCAACTGTCGGCGGACTGGCGGGCTATGGCGACGACGCGGTAGCCGAGCTTGCCGGCGATCTTGACGGGCTCGACGAGGTTATCCCACACGAGGACGTCGACGAGCTTCTTGACGTCTTCTTCCGAGAGGATGGTATTTGTGGTGATGCCGTTGGTGGACAGCTGGCGGGCGATGTCGCGAACGGTTAGGTAGCCCGTGTAGCCGGCCGGGAGCGGTAGCAGCGTCGCCTCTCGTTTGGAGGCTTTGGTGCTGGTCAAAGAGGCGGAAGAGGATGAGGATGGGCCGGCCATTTCGTTTGCCGAACGCTTCTTACCCCTCTGCTCGAGACTACCCTTTACGAAGCCCTTCTTAGGAGCCTTGACGGCTACGGCGGCGTGTGTGCTCAGATAGCCGCTCTGCCTCTTGATGAAATCAAAGACGACGCGCTGCAGATCGTCAATAAAAGCCTCGTCCAGGTTCTGATCCGTGTACCAAGGTCCGCCCGTAGCGCGATCGCTCGGTCGGATAGAAGCCTTGATATACATCTTCTTGTTGGGGTGCTCGACGTTTTTGAAGGGCGCCACGAGACCCTTTGCTTGTAGCTGCTTGATGGCGTTTTTGAGAACCGAGTCGTGCATGTTGAGACGACGTAGGAGCGTCTGGCTCCAGATGCCGTCGCCGCCGGAGTCGTCGATGAGGGAGTAGACCATGACTTGTTCGTCTGTCGAGCACTGCTTATATCTGCCTCGACGACCATTCAGAAAAAGAACAAAAAAAAAAAAAAAAAGGGACTAGAAACCAAAGGAAAACAAGAAAACAAGGGAAAAAAAAAAAAAACTGACTTGTGAGCTTCCTGCGCGTCTCGCCACTTCCACAACACCTGCCCCGACGCCTCGCGCATGGTGATGAACAGCTTATCATCACTGAGGGACTGCACCACCCTTGCCAGAAGCATAAGATCACGATTAGGAATCACGCCCAGGCGCAAAAGATCATCCTGTGAGAAGAGATCGTTATCCGGTCCGGCTTCCTTGCACCGCTCGTACAGCATCTCCTTCCAGACGGCCAACTTGGCCGCGTCGCCCTCTTCGGCCGCGTCCGATCGCGGGGCCGCTGTGGCCGAGGCCGCTGCCGGCGTCGGCATTTCGCCTCCGCTTCCCCGAGCTGAAAAGGGAGAGAAAAGGCCAGGCGGTGTCGGTGGTCGTTGGACGCTGCCTGTGGTGGGAAGTGGTCGAGTCGAGGGCACGAGGAGGTAGGTAGGTAGGTAGGTAGGTGAGTAGCCTTGGAGGCACCGCAGGGATTGTTTGGTAATCGTTGGCTAGGTTGAGTCGCCGTTCGAGATAGTATCTCTATGAATTTTCTCGACTCAGCAACACATGAATTGGAAGATTGGTGACAGGTAGTTAGTCCGACGAGGTTTTGCTGCTTGGGGGGGGGGGGGTGGAGGCGGGGGGGTCGTGATGCCCCGCCGAAAGTTCTCCGAAGTTGTGGCGTTTGGCGACTCGGATGAAATTCGGTCTTGGTCGACCTCCCTCTAGAACACGCCTCGACGCTTACTTAGGTATACTTGATAATACTATAAAACTCATCTCAGGCTAATATAGAATGCACATGTATGGATCATGCCGGTGCAAGGCCTCGAGGTGAGACCCTCGTCCTACGCTACAAAGCAACTTCTTGTCCATGCCGCTGTTTGGCCGCCTCCGGATATCAAGTCGCTGTCCTACGTGTACGCCTTAGAACGCCGACTCCTGCTAATGTAATTGCACGAGGAGCAATGACGCCGTCGAGGTAAGCCGGCGGAATAAAAAAGCACACCGCAGACTGGGCAATCAACTTGCCGGGCTCGGCTGCTTGTCTTCCTTAGGTTTCTCGTTGCCCTCGTCAATCTCCATCGCGTCGCCGGGCTGTTCCCCGCCTGCCTTTACCTCGGAACCTTCTTTGGGCTTCTCGGCCTCCGCCTCGTCCGGCTTGGGTTCGGGAGCGGGAGTTGCTGGCTGGGCGGTAGCTTCGGCGGGCGTCGGCTCGGCTGGCTCCTCTGCGGCAGTCTTGTCTGCCGCCTTGGACTCGGGTGCGGCCACAGGCTCGACCTCTTCCTTCTTAATGGGGGCCTCCTCGACGGGCCCCGAATCGGTCATGCCTACATCGCCGTCCTCGTCAATCTTGTCATTCCCCGGCGCAGCCATCTCTTCATCCTTGGCCGACTCCTTGTCGGCGTCTTGCACCGTCATGTCCTCAATGGTGTCGTCGTTGAAGTTGTGACTGTTGTCTTCATCAGCCTGCTCCTTGCCGCTGTCCACGTTCGTATCGTGTCGCGGCGTTGCGTTGCCGCTCTCGACGTCAGTGTCTTCCTTGCGGAAATCGGTAAAGGCTCGCTTGGTGCTCTTTTGGCGCGTCGCCCCGTTGGCGCGGCTCGGTTCGTCGTCGTCGCTGGCCTCGAACTCAGCATCGTTCTCTACTTGTTTGTCCCAGCGGTGGTCCGTCATCCGGACATCCTTGTTCTCGTCCTCATCCAAGTCGTCCAGCTCGGCCTCCTCCTCGTCAGTCATGCCGCCAAATGGCTTTCGTGGCACGTCCTGCATCTGAACCGACGGCGCCGGGCCTGTCTGCCGGAGATTGTCGATGACTGCAGCGGTGATCTTATCGAGGTATTCCCTGCTGTTCGAGTTCTCCATGTTGGACGATCGGACGTTCAGTTCAAAGTCGGGAGCGTAATACTGGAGAGAAATTTGTCAGTGCCGCGAACGTTGATGCGAAGGGTGGTCACGGTCACTCACTTCGTAGTACTCGTTGTACGGGAGAGTACGCTCCATGTCCCTACCCACGAGCACGCCCGTCTCAAATGCCCAGGTGCGGGCGACGTTCCTCATAGTATAGCCGCCGCCGCCGAGAACAAGAGTGGGGAGGCCGAAGCTCTTGACATAGTTGACGCAATTGGCATGGCCATCCATGCTCAAGTTGAAGCAACCTAGCCGATCCCCCGACAGACTATCGCCTCCGCATTGCAGAACAACAGCTTCCGGCTGGTAGTATTTCATGACGTTCTCGATGACGGGCTCGAAAATCGACTTGTAGGACTCATCCGTGATGCCGTCCCGAAGCGGAAAGTTGACAGAGTAATTTTTCCCATGACCGATTCCGATGTCCCTAAGCTCTCCGGTGCCGGGAAAATACTCGCCGTACTTATGAAAGGAGACCGTCATGACGCGGTCGGTCGTGTAGAAGGCCTCCTCGACGCCGTCACCGTGATGAACGTCGATGTCGATGTACAGAACGCGCTTCATAAATCGAAGGAGCTCTAGGATTCCCAAGACGATGTCTGCCGCTGCGTCAGCTCGGTCTCCCGACGACGCCGTTTCAGGCCAACTTACCGTTCACGTAACAGAAGCCGCTGGCCTCGCACTTCTTGGCGTGGTGCAGGCCGCCGGCCCAGTTGATGGCGATGTCGCACTTTTGACGGTTCAGGCGCGCAGCGCCCTCCATACTGCCCCCGGCGCTGATGCCGCAGAACTCGAAGAGGCCGTCGAAGACGGGGCAGTCGTCACCGACGTTGTATTTGCCCTGCTCGCGCATGTAGCTGTCCATGTTGTCCGGCGTGACCTTTTGGAGGAAGTCAATGTAGTCGTCGGTGTGAAATTGGGTCATTTCTCCGCGAGTCGCCGGTTTGGCGCGCTGCGAGGCGGGTCAGCCGTCATTTGAAAGCACGAAGGGAGGAGGGGGGGTGGGAGGGGGAACACACATAGATTTCCATCTTCTGGTACAGATTATACTGCATGATCAAGCTGTGGGCTAATCGAATGCGATGCGGTTTCATGGGATGACCCGTGACGTAGGCATAGTTTCCGATATCCGAGTCGTAAAAGTAGGCCACCTTCTTGGGCGACGAGCCGTTGAGGGCGACGGATCCGAGCTGGGCCGTGCCGGAGTCGCCCATGGCTGCTAGATGGACGAAGTTAGAGAAGCAAACTATGGGCGAAAGGCGGTTTAACAGGCACTCTGTGATGGCTTCTCCAAGGACTAGAAGTGTGCCATCCGAGTGAGTGGTGGCCGCTCCGTGTGGGTTGTTCGCAGAGTCGCGGCGCGAGGCTCGACGCTTCGCAAAACGAGGGCAACGGATTAAAGTTGTAGCGACAAGGCTGAATGGGTCAACAGCCAGATAATGGGCCCCGGCTCAGTGTGCTCTTCCCTCCAATTCGGCGTGTTTGCTGCTGGCCTGCTTCGGAGACGGGGACGGTGCCCTGATTTAAAAGGCTGCAATCACTGTGAGTCATCACCACGGCCGCGCATTTACGTTCAAGTGCACATGCTGGCCGTCGTCATCGTGCCCATGCCTCAAGCTGCGAAGAGGCGTAATCACGTGATAGCGTAAAGGACAATTACTCAGCACCTCCCTGCATTGCCTGTTAGAGAGTAGACCGGACTGGCGTCAGCCATCGCCCAGCAGAGCTCTTGAACGACGCGGATAACACGGTTCCTCGCCACAGCTGCTCTCGCCCCCAGATACGGATACGGATCGTCGGGATGGACAGGTTCAGGAGCTTGTTGGGCGGCGGCATGAACCTGGGCGGAGCCGCTCACGGCACGGTAAGCTCCCCGTCCAGCTTGATGCTGTGGTCTCAAGCACTCACGTCGACAAGGACAACACGAATCTCATCGACAACTCCGAGACGGTCTACATCTCTTCTTTGGCGCTGCTGAAGATGCTGCGACATGGCCGCGCTGGCGTTCCCATGGAGGTCATGGGCCTAATGCTGGGAGAGTTCGTTGACGACTTTACCGTCAAGGTCATGGATGTCTTTGCCATGCCTCAAAGCGGCACGGGTGTCAGTGTCGAGGCTGTCGACCCCGTCTTTCAGACCAAGATGATGGACATGCTGCGGCAAACGGAAAGGTAGGCCGCGAAGCAGGCCACTTGGCACGAGCCAGCATAGAGACTGACGCTACTCGCAGACCAGAGTCTGTCGTGGGATGGTACCACTCGCATCCGGGCTTCGGCTGTTGGTTATCCTCGGTTGATATCAACACCCAGCAGTCTTTCGAGCAGCTGAACCCTCGCGCCGTCGCAGTGGTCGTCGACCCCATTCAGTCCGTCAAGGGAAAAGTCGTAATCGACGCCTTCCGCCTCATCAACCCGCAGCTTCTGATGATGGGTCAAGAGCCCCGTCAGAGCACGAGTAACCTGGGGCACCTAAACAAGCCGTCGATCCAGGCGCTGATTCACGGCCTCAACCGGCACTACTACTCGATCGCCATCAACTACCGCAAGACGGCGCTCGAGGAGAACATGCTCATGAACCTCCACAAGCACGTCTGGACCGAGGCCCTGCAGTTGGACGACTTTCGCTCCGAGGGCGACAAGAACAAGGAGCGGCTGCAACGTCTGGTCAGCCTCGCCGACGGCTATGAGAAGCGGGTTAAGGAGGAGACGGAGCTCAGCAAGGAGCAGCTTAAGACGCGATACGTGGGCAAACTCGATCCAAAGAAGCACCTGGAGGACGTGGGACAGGAGATTATCGAGGACAACATCGTCTCCGTGTCGAGGCAAATGATTGACAAAGAGGCAACGATGCCCAAAAGGGAGGACCGCCAACCGTCTCCCAACGGCGACCAGATGGACGTGGAGTGAGGAAGGAGCTGCGTCGGGTGAAGCTTAGAGCACAGGACCCCTCCGAGCCTCGAGCCTGGCACTGTAAAGATATGAAGCGGGTTGATACGGTTTAGAGACGCCAGCCATTAGGTACGCCAAATGAGTTTCGTTTTGGGCGTGGGCCTTGGGTTGATTATCTGCTCTTGTCCTGATGTCCTTTCACTCTTTCCCGTTACTGAGGCAGTTCGCAAGCTGTTCAGCGACGCTTTGTTGATAGGAGTCCAGCGTCCGTGCAAGCAGGGTTGGGTGCGGTCTTGATTGGGCGAGAGGACAATCCACTTGTGCTCGGCTGACTGGCGTCACGATATCGAAGGGCTCGTCTACTTTTCTTCTAATACATGCTATCGTTGGCCAGTTTCGCCGAGTTACCCCTTTCCTCTCCCCCCACGGTGGCCTCCTGACGCTGTCTTGGACCGAAGCGTTCCGTGAACTGCCTTGAGTGTTTCCTGGTCCAACCTGTTCACCCTTCTAGAAGCCTTGACGGCTCTCGGCAAAATGAAAAGGTGCAAGAGACGACATGACGCGGATGTTTGTCTGCTTTTCGACCCGTCCCTAAATTGCTGACGCCTCCCAGCAAATAAGATGCCGTTTCGAAGGTGGCTTCGAGAAACGGTCGGGCTATTCCGCGGCGGCTCAAGGTCGGTCATTACGAAGGCAGACGGGCGAAAAGGAAGATCAAATTGCCCATTGTGTCAACCGGGCACCGGAGACGATGATGGCGACTCGGTCTGGGCGGTTGACAGGACGGGGAGTCAACTGACATCGGAAGGTGATGATGTCGACGGAGCGCTTTACGTCGTCCCCATGACGCCGGCGAGCGCCGTGTCTGCAAAGTCTTCCCCTCTGTTGCCGACGAGGCCAGGGCTTGAGTTGGCGAGGATAGAGAGGTCTAGGTCACATGTTGGTGTGTCCCCGGGGGTCTGTCTGGTAGCGTTTGGTCGACTGACCTGATCTTGTCACCGCAGGCGACGGCCCGTGAAGCTTCGACGGCGACGACCTGTACCTCGAACAAGGCGCTTGCGCGCGGCAGAGACAAGCTTAGAAGCGCCGTGAAGCGAAGGCTCAGTTCTCGTACCGTACCTAGACCAGCAGATGGTCCTCACAGCCTACAACGACGACAACAACACCACCAACAACGCCACTCATACTACTACTCAAACGCCAGCACCAGAAGACCAAAGGCCGAAGCACCACTCCAAGCCATGTCCCCACAAACCATCCGCGAAGTCGCCTCTCTCCTCACCCTTCTCTTTCCGCGCTTCCCCCTCGCCATCTGCGACGAGGCAGCCATGACGCTCCACGGGCACAGCAGCCTGCAGCCGACGACGACGATCGACGTCGTCTGTCCGTCCCCGAAAGCGGAGACGCTCGTGTGCAACGCAGAGGCCAAGGGCCTACGACGGAGCGGCCTCTATCCGCACGCGTTTTACGTGGCGACGCGGGATGGCGCCCTACGCTGCGTGCGGGTGCTGTCGAGTCGTCGGTTCGCTTGCCTCGCTCGGGTCGATATAGGCGGCCTGGCTGTCTTGTCCAAGGAGTGTGTTGCTGATCGTCTCGCGACCTATTATCTCGGCTGTCTTGAGAGGGGGGAGCTTGAGGCTGCGGAGAGGCGAGGGGCTGATTTGCTCTGGTTGCTGGCCAGTATGGTCGAGGACGGAGGGGCGGATGAGTTTCTTCATTCGCTTGCGCGTCGACATCCAGGCGCCCTCGTTCTCATGCGAGTGGCCGGTTTCCAAATCCGTCCGAGAGCACGACCCCTATCCAAGCTCGCAGTCCGACGCTGCCCATGGCGCGCAACAGTCTGCGTCGACGGCCGCGTCATCAACCAAGCCTCGACCAACAGCGCGTCCCGAGGTGCCCTGTACCCGCTCGAAGCCGTCGTCCCATCTCGGGCCCTCGCCCTGCTACAGCGGACCATGAAACTCGTCCAAGCCGCCACCAGACTCCGCCTTCTCGGCGAGCGCGCCCGAGCCGCTTCGGGTGCCTGGCCGGCCCCGCTGCGACCCCGCTGCCGGCCGGGATCGTGCGTCACCGCGCCCGAGATGCCGCGACGCTCTCTCGCTCGGTCGCATCCCGCTGAACGGCGGCCTTTGTCGCGCGCCGAAAGGGCCTCGCGCCGGAGTATGGAGCTCGTCATCGGCAAGGATATTGTCCTGTGCCAAGGACCGGATGGCCCGGGCCGACACCATCATCAACCAACGAGAAGCAAATAATACGCCCCACTGGAAAAGAAAAGGTTTCAGAAATTCATCGACAAGTCTTTTTGACAAAGGGGAGAGGGGCCCTGAAGAAAATCAGCAACGTAAGAGTTTTTTTCCCTCCTTCCGCTAGTCGTCTTCCAGTCTTAGCTTCCTAATGAATAGAACGATATAAGCCCCGGTTTTGAACCTAATAGATGGTCGCTAACGGACGGCAGAACTGGGAAGATAAGACTCGACAAGTCTTTTACGAAGGGAAAGAGAGAGGGCGCCCTAGAAGAAGTTAGTAACGCAGTCTTTTCCACTTTAGCTATGAAAAGTCGGCTTCTCGTCGTAGCTTCTAAATCAATATAACGATATGCGCCTAGTTAATCCTAGGAGATTGTTGCTACGGACGGCAGACTGAGAAAATAGGCTCAATAAGTCTCTTAACAAGGAGAGAAGGCCCTGAAAGTCAGCGACGCAGAGCCTTTCCCCTTCAATTAGTCGTCTTCCGCCCTATGCCTTCCTGAATCAATACAACGTTATACGCCAAGTTCAACCCAAGAGATCGTCCCTACGAACGGCAAAGATAGACTCGCCTCTCGGCCACGCACCCCTGACAATTAATTACTTGTAAGCTTCTATCTCGACGGCGAGTGTAACATGCCAATTACGTTTCACGAATCTGGGTTTTGTCAGTGACGAAAGGGACAACCTCATCCCGCTGCCGAGAATGGCCTCTGATGATTCGCCACCAGTTGCTTTACTGACCCTCACTACCGCCCACCATAGACGGGCAGATAGATAACTCGATAAGCAGCCGTATACCAGCCTCAGTCACGTGAGCCATCCGTTTCAGCCGACACATCAACAGTGTACAATTCTGTCATCCTCATTGTGTGGTGAGTGCCCGTGCCAAATGCCTCAATGCCCAACAACTCCACGCAGATATATATGGTTTGCCAACCCTTTCCCCCCATTCCATGTCCTCCTTGACCCTACCTTTTATGCTACTCGGCGACAAAAGCACCACTCCGCAGCCTCCGTCGTGGAGTCGCAGCTTGGGCCGATTTGTGAATCTGGGGGAGACAACTCTCACTCCATTTGCTTCCACCGCCTCCCGGCAACACGAAACGCCTCATCAAAACGTCAAGAATGTTGAAAAAGGGACACGTCGACGGCATCACCAAATTCAAGCCCCCCCCCTCGCACAACAAACCGCAACTCGAGTTCCGACAGTCATGCTTCTACTCGAGTGCATCGCTAGCCGCCCGGCGGCCATGATGGGTGGCAGCACAAGTTTCCCGACCCGTGCAAGGCGGACCTGGTCGGATCCAAACTGTGTCTGTAGAAGTACCGATCTTTGGGCCATTCGGACTCCTATGCCCCCATGGCCGGGATCTTCTTCCCTCGCTTGCCGAGTAGCGTCGCGTTGTCGAGGTTCAACTCAAAAGGTCCCTTTTGCCGGTTTCGGTCTCGAACTTGCTGGCGTGCCGCCGCCGTCACCGCCGCCGAGTGCTGGCCGTACCCCTTGTCGTTGACGCGATGAACATCTCGGCCCCTGACAACGTCCTGGTCCCGAATATTGGCGTTGCGCATGCTCTGCTCCAAAGACTGGGTTGCCGGGTTTGGTTTCTGGTCAGAGGCTGGATCGATCTGCATAAGATCCTCATCCTCGTCCTCCTCGTCGAGACCAGCGAGAGGCTTTCCACCCCCGGCCCTGGCGCCCAGTTGTTGTCGCATCTTACCCTCCTCCTCTTGACGGTGGACGGCGTAACTGACGTCAAACACCTCACGTAGATTGACGGCGCCGGGAGATCGAAAATCGTACCGCTTTCCGGGTTCCTGGAACCTCGTCATGTCGGCGGCCTTGAGCATGTCCATCTTCTTCTTCTCTTCTCGAGGAGTCGGTCCACTGGCACGGATCCACGGGTGTGCAAGGAATTCCCTGATGGTGTAACGCTTCTCGGGGTCAACCGTCAAGAGATGTGTAATGAGATCCTTGGCCGACGCGGAAATGTCGTCCCACCAGGGTGATAGGAACGTGTACTGCCCTTTGGCTACCTTTTCGGTGAGCACCTCGATGCTTTCGTCGTAAAAGGGTGGGAATCCGCAAAGTAGCGTGTACAAGACGCAGCCCATAGCCCACATGTCGACTGATTTGGAGTAACGCTCGTCTTTGACGATCTCGGGAGCGGTATAACCAACGGTGCCACACGGCGTCATAGTTTGGCTCTCCCAGACAATCTTGGAAAGACCAAAGTCGGCAATCTTAATCTCTCCGATGCCGCCAGCACCCTGACCGTGGACATATTCGCCCTCGTCGACTTTGTCCTCGTCGCCAGGCTGCTTGGGTTTTGGTAATCTCGACGGCACAAAGGGAATCGGGTTGAAGAGAATGTTTTCGGGCTTAATGTCACTGGTGACATGGTTGCCGCGATCAGTAAGGTCTGAGATGAGAGGCGTGGTAGGCCTGGTAGTGGCTTACCGATGGACGACACCCTTTTCTTCGTGGAGATACTCGAGGGCTTTGGCGACACGAACAATGACGTGACGGGACAACTCCTCGCTAAAGTACGTCAGGCGAACAATCTGGTGGAATAGCTCGCCGCCGGGCGCCAGCTCGAGGACGATGTAGTAATACTGCTTCGACTCGGAGAACTCGATGAGCTTGATGATGTTGGGGTGATCGAGTTGACGCATGATCTGGACCTCCTTGAGAATATTGGATCGCTGGGGTCGCCAGTTAGCTTGACCGTCGAGCGCGGCTTTCAGATAGTCGAGCGAGGCCGCGGATGGACACGGGTGTGGAAGTCCGCGGACACGATAAGAAAGAGTCTCGCACCTCGGCAGCTCTGGGTGCCTTCTTGAAGTCCGGATGTAGATGCTGGTTTCCCTAGGGTAGGGATGAGCGCCCATCTCGAGCCGGATAAAACGCTGAAGATGGAGAAGACGGAATGTGACGAGGCGGCACAGTAGGGCGAAGGGGACATAAAGGTCACGACACGAGGATAGGGGCTGGGAAGTGCAAGAGTGGCATGTAACAAGCGGAGAGGGCAGGGCAGAGGCCGCCGAGCCCGGAGATGCTCACCTGTAAATTGTTCATCTCGTACTTGCGGACAACCTTGATGGCAACCTGGCCACGGTTGCCCTGCAAGTCTCTGGCACGATAGACGTTGCTGAAAGCACCGTCGCCCATCTTCTCCTGCAGCTCCCACCTCTCGAGGCCGGGGTAGCGGGGAAACTTTGACCTCCCAGCATTCTCCTCGGCCACAAGCTGCTTAAGTTCGGACTCGTCGACGCGCTTGTTTTTGGCGGCGCCATGGGTGTGAAGGTGTTGACCGGGCTCAACATGATGGGCGACGACGTGGCCGGCCTGGGCGACACGGTTTGCGCCGTCGCCTGGAGCTTCGGAAAAGGCCTGGATGCCGTCCTTTGGGGGCGGATGTGGGGGTTGAGGGTAGGCAGGCTCCGATCCGAGTATGGCATCGTGAAGAGGCTGCGGCGGTGGCGGGGGCTCAGGCAGCGTCTTGCGCGGGGCCTCGTCGCTGGCATTTGATGTGCGCGCCTGCTTTCCTGTAGAAGGCGAGGCGTAGTCAGACACTGTGACGTCAAAGGCGAAGGGGGGGGTGAACACGTACCATGGCGGATGAAGTTTTTCAACTGTTGTATGGTCGACATGGCTGCTGAGGAAGCGAGGTCGCCGTCGGGCGACGACTGCGCATAGACCGAAAGAGGCCAGCAATTGCGATGGCCGAAGGATGGAGTCGAAAGCGGAGACGGAAAGGCGATACGGATGAATGACGGCCGATGTCTGCGAGTTTCCAGCGTCGGTCCAGAGGAAGGCGGAAAAGTGCGAAGAGAGAAACCAGTACGAATGAGGGGTTTATTGGCGGTCGGCTTATCGACGTCACAAGGGAGAAAGGGGGGGGGGG
>LAZP02000017.1:0-22734 GCA_001272575.2 Ophiocordyceps unilateralis | reverse complement strand
GGGGGGGGGGGGGAAGGAGCGGGGGCGGCTTCAGCAGGGGCTGGTAGGCGGCCCCTCCTCTGAGGATAGGTAGGTTGTAGGTTAGGTAGTAGGTAGGATGGAATGGATTCGTTCGCTCAGGCAGATTGTCGTTGTTGCCGTGCTTCTTCTTTTGTTGACGTCCCATCGTCATGTCGTCTCTGCCTCTGTCTCACTACCCTATCTAGGCGTGACGGCCACCTAGTCCCACCAGTCTCGAGCCTCCTTTCTCTCTTCTCTCTCTGCCTTGCGTGGCACGGAGCGCACAATGCGCTCGGATGATCCCGCAAGACAGTCGACACAGAGCAAGGTTGGTCTGTATGACGCGACGGCCTACGTCATAGCGGGCGTTGGAGGGCCACGCAGGTACGTTCCTTTGCCTTGGCTTATGCACTGTGCCAGATTGCTGTGTTTGGCTTCTATGCCTCTTTGGGCCTCTTTAGCCGCCGTAAAGTTTGGCATCTCGAATAGAGGTTACTGGTGGGCAGGTGGGTTTCGTTGTTGTTGTTGTTGTAAAGGCATCGTGGCATAACTCTTGCTGAGTACTGCCATCCAGGTCGATGCTACAGAAATACCTATCTCGGTAGGTAGATAGGTAGGCAGTCGGCCGAATCTGAAAACTCGGCGTTAAGGCCTCTGCTCAGCGGATTAGATAAATGTTGATGTGACCAGTTTCTTCATCTGATAGTGGTCGGCGCAAGAAGATTGCAACCTTGTGCTTGTAAACTACACGTACCTTCCGTTCTTTGGTACTCCGACTTTGACTGTTTCAAGCTGCGCCATGATCCTTCGATAACAAAGCAATGGCAGCCGGCACTTGGAAGCCATCACCTCGGCCAGCCTCTCTACCTATACCAGCAACGACCCCAGCCGAGCGCCCGTAGCATGCTTAAAGGCTCCTCCGAACCAGCCATCAGATGTGGAGGACCTCGGCAGAGCTGGCTAGCAGTTTCAACTCTTCGCTCCTTCAGTTCCTGACGCGATGACCCTCGGCCTTTGGCAGCCAGACCACCTCACCCGGTCACATGACGTTTGATACATGACGACACCCAGCCAAGCCTCACCATTCTTCCGCGGCAAGGTCCCTTGGTTTGGCACTGGCTTTGCTTTCCAACCACGCAAGCGGCACCCGAGCGCAGAAAGACGCGGGGACCTTCACAACATCCAAATGCCTATTCGATTGATGCTGGCCTACGTACCGACCGAGACAGCAGAGACGGAATACGAGCGACAATCAGCCTTCCCCCGACTGAAACCCCCCCCTGCCGCTTCATACAGGGCCGAGCTCGCCGGTGATGTCATGTGTTTGTCCGCCCATGCGAGACGCCTTCCTTGTTTCCCCTGGCCTCCCGACCTTGATCATCGACTCTTGGGGGTGAAGGGAAATGAGGCACGATACAACCCTAAATCCCTCCCCGCTCGTCCCATGAGAGGGGGCGGATCTCTAACTATAGTAGATTGAATGCCGAACCGACTGCTTCGTCTTCAATCCACTCGCGCCCGCGCCTGCAGCTTGTGGGCCGCGACGAACTATGAGCGTGCTACTCAAACCGCCTGACTTGGAATGACTTTGTCTCATTCCGTCACGAATCACAGGCTATGACATCATTATCGCCAACGTCGTTAGAGCGACTCTTTGCAGTTCCTAGTGCGTCGGGAAACCTCGTAGATAGTCGGTAGCGCAGCGAGGAGGTGGCATATGTTTTAGCGAGAACCGCATAGACAAGAGGGTCCCATCACATTCGTGAACTGTGACGTTTGGCAGCGCAGTCATAAGGCAGACCGACTCCAAGTCTTGCAAACTTGATCAGACTCCCATAACAATGTCCTTCTAAAGAGATGGCAATAATCCCGATGCGAAATTCCATAACCCTGTCACAGTTTGTATAGTCTTGTCTGCACCCCTCGTCTCTCCGCCTCGGCCGCCAGCCTCCCATTCTCGCCTACGTAAAAGAACCTGAGGGCGAGTGCCATGACCGCAACGAGTAGCAGAAAGGCTGCGTTGGTCCAGTGTCCCGTCGGATAGCCCAGCGAGGCCTCGGCGGGCTTGTAGATCCATACGCCCGGGATCTGACCCAGGCCACCACCGACACTCACGTTGATGGCAACGGCCAGTCCGGTCGACGCTGTGCTGAATAGGTTCGACGTAAGCCATCCAAGCATCGGCGGGACGCTGGCAAAGGTGCCGGACGTCGCCATGAATAGGGCGCCGTACCGCGCCTTGTACGCCGTCGCCGGCAGCGCAGCCGAAGCCGCGAAGCCGGCGGCGCCGACCAGCGCCGCGCCCGCCATGTGCGCGCCTCGGGCATTAAACCGGTCGGCCGAATAAGCGACGGCGATCTGACAGACTATGGAGCCCATCAGGAGCCCGCCACGGTCACGTCACAGACGGCAACTAACCATACGCCACGGCCCACGACGGAACCGTCATCAACTGGGCGTCGAGGTCCCGGAACCCGAGCCCAGAGGTAAGCGACGGGGCAAATAGACTCAGGCCAGCAAAGGGCGAGTTGACGGCGAAATAGAGAGCGTAGTGGACGTACAGACGCCAGTCCATCAGTGTCGCCTTTGCATCCGTCCAGCTCGCCGTCTTATGACAGCTCTTGCTGCCCTCGTGGAGCAAACGCTTCGCCGCCAGGGCCTTTTCCGACCCGGAAAGCCAGCTGGCGCTCTCTGGATAGTCGGGAAGGAAGAAAAATACAAAGATGGCCGAGAAGCACGACGGGATGCCTTCAATGATAAAGAGCCACCGCCAGCCGGCGAGGCCCAGAACGCCGTTCATGTGACCGATGGTGTAGGCAACGGCGCCGCCAAACTGCCAAAGACGTCAGATGCCGTTTTGTTTCATGCTTGCAAGCTCGTCAACTCGCTCACCCCCTGAAAGAGACGTCCTTACTTTGGCGCGCGATGCAACCACTGGATGTACACAGAATGCTCTGCTTCTCCGCCCGACCATGTGTCGTTGGCCTCACCAGGCCTCAAGCAAAAGGTGGACAAGCGAAATAATACTTACGGCCCCGGCGAGCGTCGCGGATGCCAGTATAAACGCAACGCTGATCACGGCACGTTTGACCCCAATGGTCAGTCGACGGCGCCTCCATACGCCGCCCGGCAGGGAGAATCAAGGCATAGAGAGGCGAAAGCAAGGACGAGGCTCACCGGACACTGCGCTCATCATGCCTGTACCAGAACGTCAGATAAAACACCAGACCGGGAAAAAGACCAGCCTCAAACACGCCCAGCAGGAAGCGTAAGGCGGACACCGAAGTAAAGGTGCGAGCGCCGCCCAGCGAGATAGTCATGGCGCCCCAGCCGAACATGAGAAATGCTAACCAGCGGCTCGGACGGAGCTTCTTGAGCAGCATGTTACTAGGAACCTCGAAGAGTGCATACGAGAAGAAAAAGACCATGAGGGCGATGTCGAATTGACTATAGCTCATGCCCGTGGTGCTGGGCATGTCGTCGTGCGTCGTAGAGTTGAGGATCCTCGCATTACCCATGTTGGCTCGGTCCAGGAAGCAAAGAAAGTAGATGGCGGCTGACAGTGGCAAAATGCGCGCGTCCTGCTTGCGGACCAGCCTTTTTTCATTTCCAGCGTCCATTGGAGTCGCCGGCTCGACGATCTCGTCCTGCACTTGCCGTGTCAGACGACGTGTCGAGGCATGCCAGGGCTTACGCACATGTTGAAGGACTGAATGGACCGGCTTGTTGTCCTTGGTCATGGCGTTTTCTCGGGGGGCCTGTGGAAGATGGTTCAGGGCAAAGATTGAACGACGACAGACTAGCCTTTTATGTCAAGCAGAAACGTGCTGGAGAGATTTTTGATGACATGGAACATGGGTGGAGGGCGGATAATGATGAGAATGGCCATAGTTGCATCGGGATGAGCCATCGGGAGGAGGCATGTCGCAGGCGCACCAAGGAGCACAACCTGCAGAGCAACCAATAGGATCGGCGGCTACTAAAGCCTTCCCCATGGGTGAGGCGAGTCACGCGCGGCTGAAGCCAGTGTCAACGAGATGAGTGCAAGTGGCGCGCCGCGTTCGTTCAGCCACGATATGCGTGTCTCCTATATGCAGAGACATTATTTGTAGAGATCTACCAGAAACGCCATTCTTTTCTGTTTGGCTCATGATGGCGTTTCGTCGACGTTGACCTCAGGCTCCGGGGGCCACGAGAACCAGACGATGACCATGCAAAACTTGATGGCGGCGGCGCACCACAGGGCGCCGCTGATGCCGAGGGAGCTGTGAGCCAATAGGCCTCCTGCGACGGCACCGAGAAGCAGCAGTAGCGGAGCGGCAGCGCGGCGGTTCCGCTCGACGTTGCGTAAGGCCAATAGGTCCTGGTCGGAGAACAGGTCGCAGTAGATGCTGGTGAGGACGACGCTGGTCAGGGCGTTATAGCGAAGTGCGCGACTGGCCACGGCCTGGGCACAGCTCTGGAATGCGACGAGGGCGAGGGGCAGCAGGACGGTCCAGTCGACCGCGTCGTCGCGAGCCGGCGGCGCTGTGGCGATTATGAGGGCGGCGAAGACGATGAGAGCGGCCTGGACGGCGAAGGAGGCACAGAGCACCCAACGACGACGAGGGGAGAAGCGGCGATGGAAGCGGGAGAAAAGAAAGGACCCAAGGCAAAAGGAGACGAGGGAGACGCCCGAGCGGTATAGCCGTGGAGAAGCCGGGGGTGAGACGAGCGAGGCGAGGCCAAGGCCGACGTAAACGGTGTTACCTGCGTCTCGTGTCAGACCCGAAGAGGCGTCGGGATGAGGCGGAAGACGCAACCAGTCTGCATGGAGACGAAGGCGCCCCAAACCTGCGTCGATGCGCTGTCGAGAAGACCGGTGACGACGTAGCACAGCAGAAGAACGACGTCTGCCCACGAGCGCGACACGTCGTCGGTTAGCCGGCTGGCCAGTCGTGATGCCATGTACGTGGGAGGCTCTCGCCGGCCGAGCAACGGCGAGCCCTCGCCGGCCGGGAAATCATCGGAGCCGGTCATAAGGCGGTGATGCGATGGCGATCGTTTGTACTAGTCTATTCCCGCTGCAGATGGGGAGAAAACGTTGCTTCGTTTCAGCTCGGCTCAGCTGGGCTCACCGATCGGCGCTTGACGGCGGAGAAGACCCGATTCGTCAGCTCAATTCCGTCGGCCAAGATCCGAGTCGTTGGCACTTGTCGGCGGCGTAATTAGACACGGCTGGAAAGAGGCTGCCGATCCGAGGAAGAGGCCGAGTCAAAAACTTCATCACATCGTCCGTCCGCTGGTGTGGCTCGTGGTCGACGAGCTTCCAAAAGCGGCCGTGGCTCGGTCCCGTTGTGAAACGGAGCCCTCCTTTTTCCGTGCCGATCTCGCGGGTCCGAGAGGACGCCGCGTGCCGACGTCGGCAACCATGCACATGCACGGGCTCGTTGTCTCTTCTCATGGGGAATAAAAATGTATGTTCGTGAGTTTATGGTTGATCTTTACATCTCGCGGCATCCTCCTTGAATATATACCCTGTGGACCAGAGCGCCAGAAGTTTTCAGTGAGCTGCTGTCCTCCTCTCCACCTTTTCTTTTGCACCTCATCCCCGAGCTAACCGGCTCATCATCCAGCTATTCCTCCCATCATGAAGCTCGCTGCCGCCAGTCAGTGGCTATTCCTTGCCGCAGCAGGCCCATCGTCGGCCCTACCCGGTCGTCGTGATACGCAACAACCGCTTACCGGCACGCCTTATACCCCCGACCACCGCGACCCCTACGACAGCAAGATTGACCCTGTGGGTCAAAATCTCGATCCTCTTCCCTGGCGTAACGGCAAAGGTGCCTCGGTGCTGGGACCATGGAACCGGGAGCGCTCACGACAGAGCCCGGACCTGGTGCGGCCGCCAAGCACCGACCACGGCGCCATCGCCAACATGCGATGGAGTTTCGCCGACTCTCACATGCGCATCGAGGTATGTTCTGTATTTCCTCAAAGCGCGGCCGCGGATGCTCACCAAAGCTGCCTGTAGGAAGGGGGCTGGAGTAGGCAAACAACAATTCGCGAGCTGCCAACTAGCGTGGAGCTCGCCGGGGTGAATATGCGTCTCGACCCAGGCGCCATCCGCGAGCTGCACTGGCACAAGCAGGCCGAGTGGGCGTACGTGCTTGCAGGCGAGGTTCGCGTCACGGCTATCGACTATGAGGGCGGTTCCTTTATCGACGATCTCCGGAAGGGAGACCTGTGGTATTTTCCCAGCGGCGTTCCTCACTCGCTACAGGGGCTCGGCGAGAACGGCACCGAGTTTCTCCTCATCTTCGACGATGGCAACTTTTCTGAGGAGTCTACCTTCCTTCTGACCGACTGGCTGGGTACGTCCAGCCGTTGACCCCCCGTCTTGATCCCCTGTCCGGCAGCTTACCACTACAATAGCCCACACGCCCCGGTCCGTCGTCGGGGAAAACTTCCGACTCGATCCCGGTGTCTTCAAGAACCTGCCCCCACGCGAGAAGTTCATCTTCCGCGGCTCCAAGCCTGGATCCATCGATGAAGAGCGGCCTCAGGGCAAGCACGTCAAGCCGTCCAACTACCGCTTCACTCACCGCATGCTCGATCAAAAGCCCAAGTACACGAGCGGTGGCCAGGTCCGCATTACCGACTCGGAAAACTTTGATGTATCCAAGACGGTTTCCGCGGCGCACGTCATCATCGAGCCGGGCGCCCTGCGCGAGATGCATTGGCACCCGACGGCCGACGAGTGGTCTTTCTTCATTCGCGGCCGGGCCCGCATCACCGTCTTTGCTGCTGAAGGCAACGCCCGCACTTTCGACTACGTACCGGGCGATGTCGGTATTGTTCCCAAGAACATGGGTCATTTCGTCGAGAATATTGGTGACGAGCCCGTCGAAATGCTCGAGATCTTTCGCTCGGACCGATTCCGCGACTTTTCCCTCTTCCAGTGGATGGGCGAGACGCCGCGCCGCTTGGTCGTCGACCACCTCTTCCAGCATGATGAAGAGGCCGGCCGCAAGTTTTTGGAGAAAATCAAGGATGCGGAAAAGGATGAGGTCAAGAAGCCGTGATGGTAGCCCGAAGTAAGCTCCAGTCTTCATGCTCTGGTGGGACGTCGTCTACATACTGCCTTTTATGGTTACTCTTTGTTGATGCGCCAGTACCTCGCATCCCGGGTTGTTGTACAAGGCAGGCTAGATTTCAGCCTCGAATGTAGGGTTTGCATAGATGATGGTCGGTGACACTTGATGTGGGTAATAACAGAAGAGAACAACTGGTTTTCGACAAACTTTATCTCAGCTATTAATGAATCTATAGATGAAGTTTCTCCTCACAGATCAACACCTTTCCAAAGTCGTGGGTGACAAGACCAACAAATGGAGCTTGATTCAGACCCCTGGTGCTAAAGATGTTAAGCTCAGTCTCCCTGCCGGCCTTGCTCATGCTCCGGGGGCTTTAGGACTCAACCCCCGTCTCAATAAGCAAGTAACCCGCCCCCTGTATCTTGTATGTATACATGCGGACGTTGGCATGCAGGATGAGGGTGATGGCCATGTCCATCGACTGCTACGCGGGGAGAATAGCCTAGGTCAGTACTGGTGCGCACGTGGAGATGGGAGCCAATGTCGTGCATTGTCGGCACTTGTACATGTCTTGGCTAGGTAGGCAAGGCACCCCCCCCCCCCCCCCCCCCCCTTTTTCAATCGAGATCACCTTGCGTTACCTGAGGAAGTCTACATACTCACCAAGGCCACTTCATGCCTGCTATTAGCTAGGTACGAAGCCGTTATTCCGAGGCACGTGAATGGAGTCGTCGTGGACAACCTGCGCCGTCCCCGGTATATATCAGGCCCACGGATAGATGAATAGAGTAAATTCAATCAGCTTTACATGTGCGCAAAGGATTGATGGAAGGTCATTCTCAACCAATACTTGCTGAACAATAACAAATGATTCGGTCATGGCATGCGGCATGACCAACGCCCGCATTCCTCGACGAATCCGCTTAGTGCCATCTGTCCTGTCTGCCGGCTGCCCAATTGCCGGATCTGCCCTGATCCTACAGCAAACAGTCCATCCTGCGGGAGAGTGGCAGATACGGTGATGGCTCTTTGAGACATGCCAACGGGTACAGCAGCACCCGAGACGGCCCTGCAAAGAGTAGGCCACTTTCTCGACTCCCTGGGACTTATAAGGCAGTACGCGAGACACAATCGTCGGAAGGCCTCGACCTCTGGATTAACCTGTTCACGTCTAGTTCGACCATGGTGCTGCCAGGCGAATGTGCACATACCTCGAGTCCCGGCTCTGCTTCTTGCCGGGCGGGGGGTTGCTCCGGATCACATCACACACTTCTTACGACTGTGATCCATCCGTCTGTCGTCGAGACTGCCTAATGCAGAAAAGGCGCATACGCGCTCGCTTGAGAATCTTAATCGGTCATGGAAGGCTACATAATATGGCCAGCTTGCTCGTCTTAGCCGTGAGGGCTCAGGGAGTTGACTCGAGATGCTGCCCAGTCGGGGGGCTGAGACTAAGTTTGGCCAAACGAGCGTCCAAAATTGCCCGTTCCAGGCCATGGCTTCTAAACGCTGACGCCAGAATCCTCGCGCCTTTTGATTCCATCCGGAAGACCAAGGGAAGAAAAAAAAAGAAAAACAAGAGTCTGGTCTGTTGGGCAGCTTGGTCGGAAGACAAATCAAAGTCGTAGATCAACAGACTGAGCTTCGTCTCTTAGCACGAGTCCGCTGCTGACCGTCACTCCCACCATCGGCCGAACAGCCGTTTTTTTTTTTCTGTTTTCGACCCCGTCGGCCACCGAAGCGCCAGAAAATGAACTCTTCGGTTAACACGTCAACGGATGAGCCGAGGCCGACGGGCACATGGGACACAGAAGTCGAGGCCGAATCCACCATCTTGCCCTATTACACCGGCTTAAATGGCGTTGATCTCGCAACCAACACGCTTTTTGCGGACATTCTTTGGCTCTTGCTCGGTTTCCTCGCCCTCGTCGTGCTCGGAGTTCGCATTTCGGAGACCATGTGGGCTAGGCAGCGACAAGCCTCGGCCACTTCGATGCCGTGCCGGGAACAGGCGCATTGGAAGACGGCACAATGGCCGTGGATGCCGAGCCTGAAGAAGCATCTGCTCTACGCGCCGCTGTTGAGAAAGCGGCACAATCGCGAGTTTCGTCCTCTGCCGGCTGTGAGCTTCGGCACGCTGCCTTCGCGCCCCTATGCGATTCTCATGGTCGTCTACCTGGCTGTCAACGTCGCCGCCATGTCCGTCCTTCAGCTGAATAAGGGAAATCCGAACGGTTACGCCGTCGTGGCCGAGTTGAGGGGCCGGTCGGGTACTCTGGCTGTCGCCAACATGGTTCCTCTGATCATCTTGGCCGGCCGGAACAACCCCCTGATACCGCTGTTGAGGATCAGCTACGACAGCTACAACATGCTGCACCGATGGCTGGGTCGTCTCGTCGTTTTCCAGATTGTTGTTCATGCTGCTTGCTGGACCGACGTCGCCGCCGCTGACCGTGGGTTGAAGCATGCCTTTGCAGAGGCCAGTCGTAACGATAGCCTCTTCATGCGATCCGGTGTGGCCGGAGCCGTCGCCGCCGTGGTGCTACTCCTCTCATCTTTCTCTCCCTTGCGTCACGCATTCTACGAAATCTTTCTCAATCTTCACATCCTGCTCGCCTTGGCTGTCTTGGCTACCGCCTGGATACACTGCGCCTCGGCCGACGTCGACCATGGTCTCCCCCAGCGGCCATGGATCATGGCCATCGTCCTTCTTTGGCTTGCCGATCGCCTCGCCCGTGTCGTGCGGACGTTGCGCCTCCATTGGCCCAAGGGAATCGCCTCAGCCGCCGTCTGCGAGGCGCTTCCGGGAGACGTCACGCGGGTGACGGTGCCACTCCCGCGTTACATGGACATTAAACCGGGCACGCACGCCTTTCTGCGCATCTGGGGGATCAGTTTCTGGGAGAGTCACCCCTTCTCCATCGCCTGGGTCCATCACGATACCGGCCTCCGCCTGCCAGGGCCCAACAAGCCCAAGCAGTCCGACGCCGTGACTCTGGCAACCTTCCTTATCAGGGCTCAGGACGGCATGACCCGCAAGCTCTTCGAAAGAGCTAGCAGTGAACCCAAAGGAGTCAGGATCCTGGTCACCACCGAGGGTCCGTATGCAGGATACCATGACCTCAACTCCTATCATCACATCATTCTCATATGCGGCTCTACCGGAATCACCCACCAGCTGTCGTACATCAAGTCGCTTCTGGAAGGCTATAACGCTGGTACCGTTGCCATCCGGCGACTGTTGCTGTGCTGGATCATCCGCGACAAGGAGTGGATGGAATGGGTCCAACCCTACATAGATGCCATCTCTCGGATACCTCGAAGCGAACATGTTATGAGCATTCAAGTCTTCATTACGCAACGGCATCTACCACTTGAAGTTGCCACTGCCGCTACCCAACCCCTGGTCCGTGTGTCTTCAGGGAGGCCTGACATGGCGCGGCTGCTCGCAGAAGAGGTCCAGAGGCAACTAGGGGCCACTTGCGTCACCGTTTGCGGAGCAGGGGCCCTGGCGGATGACGTCCGCTGTGCTGTGAGGGCAGTTCAAGGGACCAATAGTGTAGTGGATTTCATCGAGGAGAGTTTTACGTGGTGACGATGTATATGTCGATCCGAATTCTGAGAGTATATATATATATATGTGTCCTCATGGCTGAGGCTCATCCGGATAGGCTTGGCGTACAGGAAAAGAATCGTCTTTTCTTTCGCACTATGATAATGACAAGCTCGAAGCGAGATATATAGTACATTTACTTGTTTCAAAAAAAAAGCATTCTGGAAACTGGAGCGCTGCGACATCGCCATCTCTTTCTCACTTCCCCCCTGCTTAGCTTAGTTGAGATGATCCATATGCCTCCTACATGATGTGAAATAAACGGCTCGTACTTCTCACATTGCCGACTAAGTGAATCTGCCGATGCATTTTAAATATTATCGGATTGGATCGGCGGCAGGGAAGCTCGTGATCGCTTTTCGACTTGCGGGAGGACGTCTAGCTACCAAACCCCCGACCACATGGGACTCGGCAGTGACGAGATATCTCACCTTGATCCTGCGAAGCCGCACCTTCCAGTTCGCATGTACGACGCAAAGCGCAAAGGCTTGGGCACGAGATATTTCATCATGCTGAAAGAAACCCACTGACAATGTAACCTAATCGTATCAAGTTCTCTCCGCATCGCACATCTTTCTTCCGCCAATGTGTACGACAATTAAGCAACATTGAAAAATAGCGTCGTAACCTCTCACAACTCATGCCTCTCTCCCTCTTTTCGATGGCCTCATGAAGGGGGGCATTTTAACCTGTCTAATCTCCACCTCCGCTCCTGCAGGCGATACCCGAAAGCCTACATACGTACATACCATACGAGCATGGCGTTGCAGCGAAGATGGAGGAAGCACTTGGAAGCCCGTAGCAACACGCCAATATTAGGCAGCAATGAATGCCACTGGCTTACAAACCGGACAGTGGATAAACCGGAGAGCTGGGCCATAGACAGTACTTATAAGACCTCTTCTGATAACAGGCTTGAGTTTCATGTTTATGTCAAGTGTCGGCTCCCATGCATAATAACAGCAACAGTATCTATCCTCGACAAGGTCTACGGAAGGTAACGAGGAATAAACGATCGAAGCTCTAGTATCTTTTCGCCCAGCAAATCGTCAAGCCTTCTCTCGCAATAGACCTCTCATCTCACGTGGGGGAAGAAAAAAAAAAAACTGCTCTTCACCCACCATGCTTCTCCTCGAGAATGCTGTGATGGCTACAGCTGCGTTCAGCTTGGCAGCAGCTATGCCTCAGCAATCGAACCGTGACCCCATACTAGTTAAGTCTTTTCACGGGCATTGATCTATACAGCTGGGACTCCCGAATCCTGATCACTGCTACGACACTGACCAGCGTTGTTCGCAGGCCACCTTATATACACTTAAATATCATCGCGGAGGCTCCATGCGTATCACGGAAGCAGGATGTCAAAACCTCAACCCTCCAGTGTCAGTCCCGGAGATAGAGATTCGCGGACAGTGCTTCGGAAGTGAGTGGTACTAAGTGAGACGATAGCCGTGACGTTGTTCGATCTATAAAGGTGGCCGAGAACTTCGAGTGCCTTTTATTTAGGTTCGCATCTCCCATGCCTCCTAGGCTCGTTTCTCTGAACCCTTTCTCACCATGAGTGCTGACATGCGTGTCGAGATAGAAGCGAGAACTGCCGCGGGGCTTCCTCGGCCTACATTGTCACCGTCAACTTCACGCCCTCACACGTGGGCCGTTCAATGCGATGCAACCGTGTGAAATATTGATATTCCATGTAGGACGAACTTGATAGGGTGGCAACGGAATTTCTAGAAGTGGCTTGAGCACCTGCATTTGCTGGCACTGCAAGATGAAGTAACCTGTACAGCGTTGGAGTATGAGGATAGTTTATCAGGGCAAATGATGATGAATTCTTCTTGAGCTCACACTCCCTCTTTGGCCAAGTTGTGCAAGGTCTTCCTGACCAATACTACTGCGACTTGATTTACCAGCCTAGCCGGCGACGTCATTCCCTTGATAAATATAGAAATAGAGTCTTTAGCTTCGCGTACGTACCCCCTTCCGCGTCTTAGTGTCAAGACGCCTGTAACCTCATATACTTTGCCAAATATGTGCGGTATAAAGTATGAAGGGTCCTAACGCCGCAACCCGCTAGGCGCGAAATAGGGAAATTCCATTCGGGTAAGTGGCGCGACATAGTCGTAGACAAACGACCTTGGTTAGCTGAATGTCTTTACTTACTGTCCGGACCGTGGGGGAGGGCATTACCGAGGCTGATTGGTGTGACCGGGTCCGATCTGAGTGAATGAGTGTGTGTGTGTGTGTCTGTTACTTGTCTGTATAAGCATTCGTCATCTGATAGGGGGTATGCATATCATGATGATGCTATATATCACGCATGTGGCGAGCAGTGCCCGATATGTTGGTGTCACGTATGTTCAAATACATGTAGGGACGCTTCGACAGCACGACACTAATCGTCTCGTTGCCATCGTTGTCATTTCGAAGAGTACTCCAATATGTCTAGAATCGATGTCCATCACCACATCTATCCCCCGCAGATGTACTCGGGCAAGTGGCATTAGCGTTTGATGACGATGGCCAAACGCTGACATACCGTCACAGCATTGGAGGCTGCTGGCGGAGACCCTTCGGGCTGGAAAACCCCTGAATGGACGGTTGGGAAAGATGACGAGTTTTCCAAGTCGATAGACGTCGGCACCGTCATCTATTCAGTCACAGCACCGGGCGCATCCGTACTCAAAGATGGCAAGCAGGCAGCGGAAGCGGCCCGATCATTCAACGAATACTGCGCCAAGCTGCGGGATGGAAATCCTTCCAAGTACGGCTTCTTTCTGAGTCTCGGCTCTCTGCTCCATGTCGACCTCTGTTTAGACGAGATTCGCTACTCTTTCGATGTCCTCGGCGCCGACGGCGTCATACTCTTCACCCGCTACGGCAGGAATTATCTCGGCCACGCCGACTTCAAGCCCATCTGGGAGGAGCTCAACCGACGGCAGGCTGTCGTCTTCATTCACCCGACGCATGCCTTCGACACGCACCTGGTCAACGACCACGCGCCAGCACCGTTGTTTGATTTTCCGCATGAGACGACGCGAACGGCGGCGGACCTCATCATGGCCAACAACCTGCGCGAGTTTCCCGACTGCAAGATCATCCTATCCCACGGCGGCGGCACTTTGCCCTACATCATTCACCGAATCGCAATGGTGGCCGACACGCCGTTCAGTGTTGGCAAGACGTCCGAGGAGATAATCGAGGACGGGAAGCGCTTCTACTTTGACCTGGCTCTATCCGGTAGTCATCTTGTGCTTTCTACCCTCTTGGAATTCGCCAAGCCGGGGCATGTTCTGTTTGGCAGCGACTTTCCCAATGCACCCAAGGCTACCATCGAGCGATTATCTAGCGTCATTGACAACTACAAGCTGAGCCCGGAAGCAAGGCATCAGATCCATCACGGGGCAGCAGTTGCTTTGTTTCCAAGGCTGAGGGACGCGTACAAGGCATAATGTATCTGCAACGCGGGCTCAAGATTAGACGAGGAATTAGGAGGACGAGCCATCGAAACCAGACATAGACATAGCCGGTCATCTCGTCCCCGAAAGGTTGCGGCCCTGTGACTCTGGTGATGTGAAGGAAGTCCTCGTATACCAGCTTCTGTTCCGCTGCATGTAGCCTAACAGGCCAGCTGAATGCAAGGATAGCCGCGAGTGGTCGCAAGAACGTAGGACCGATTGGCGATACACGTCATCATCGTCAGAACTGGTGTTATCATGGCCGTGACCCCGCCCAACGCGCGTTCAGTGAGACAATCGTCTCTTCACACTTGAACGATGACGACGTTGGACGATGCCAGCCTCTACACCATAGGCTGGATTGCTGCTCTACCCATCGAGCGAGCGGCAGCGACGGCCTTGCTTGACGACCGCCATGGACCACCTCAAGGCTTCGAGCAACACCAATCCGACTCCAACTCGTACACATGGGGTCGGATTGGCGCACATAATATTGTCATAGCCTCGCTCCCCGCCGGGATTTATGGAACAACTTCCGCAGCGGTCACGGCCTCCAACCTCCTCTCATCTTTACCGCAGATTAAGATTGGTCTCCTGGTCGGAATCGGGGGTGGCGTTGCTCGGCCGGACCAGAATCGGGATATCCGGCTGGGGGACGTCATCACCAGTCAACCCCAAGGAACCGAAGGGGGAGTGGTTCAGTATGACCTGGGGAAGGCCAAGCTGCATGAGACGTGGGAGCGGAAGGGCTCTCTCAATATGCCACCCCAGGTCCTCCTCAGTGCGCTGGGGAACTTGCAGGCTGAGCATGAGATTTCGCCATCCCAGATTCCAGATTTGCTGCGGGCGATGGGGACCGCTAATCCCAAGATGAATACGACGAAGAATAACGTCCCTGCCTTTGTTCATCAGGGGTTAGAAAACGACCGTCTCTTCGAGTCGACATATGCTCACCAGGATGGCAACACTTGTGCAACTTGCGACGCAACCAAGGAGGTCAAGCGCGAGAGACGGGACACGACTGACCCGGAGATTCATTATGGAATCATTGCTTCCGGCAACAAGCTCATCATGGATGCCGCCTTAGCACTGTCCTTCTCGACATTGAACAGAAAGCGACGCTTCGGCGCCTCGAGCCTGAAATTGCCGCTGGAGCTTCTTTTGACGCACGTGCCGAGGGTCAAGAGCCATTGTGTTTGCCTGGAACTCGAGTTCAACTTTGGCGGCAAATATCGGCATGGGCTACCGATCCTCACAACGAGCCAATCTTCTGGCTCATGGGAATGGAGGAAACCGGGAAATCTACTGTAGCTAGGACCGTAGCCCGGCTGTGGGAAGACCACCTCGGAGCCAGCTTCTTCTTCAAAAGAGGCGACGTCGATCGAGGGGGCTTGTCCAAGCTTTTCTCCACAGTCGCGGCCCAACTGACGGAAAGAGAGCCAGCTATTGCCGGCTACGTCAAGAGTGGTACGGCCGACATGCGAAGAGAAGCTCGAAAGGCCCGGTCCCAAGCTGGGCATGCCGCTGAAGGCAATGCCATGATCAGACGAAGCTTTTTCCAGGAAAAGTTCAACAACCTCGTCTTGAACCCGCTGGAAATGGTTGCGCCCGCTCTACGAACCAAGAAACCGGTCATGATGGTTGTGGATGCACTCGATGAGTGCGAGCCAGAGGATGACATCCGACTGTTGCTTGAGCTCTTCTCCCGCGCGACGGCAATGCAGTCATTACAACTCAAGATCTTTCTCACAAGCAGGCCGAAACTGCGGATTCGTCTTGGTATTCAAAACAACGACAGGATGAACCAGGAGCTGAGACTCCACCGAATGTCTGCAGACGGAAAAGATGTAGCCGTCTTCCTCAACCAGCAATTAACTGAGATGCGGGATGAATACAACGCTTCGAGGTCCAACGATGAACAGCTCGCGGGAGACTGGCCAGACCTTGCCAATGTCGAAGCCTTGGTGAAGATGGCAGCACCGTCTTTCACCTCGGCCGCTACCATGTGCCGTTTTATCGCCGACAGGAGCATCGGAACACCCGACGACCAATTACAAAGGGTGCTTGCTCCTCAACGGGCAGGAAGACAAATATCGCAACGGGGCGCAGCCTACTTGCCCATATTATACAGTCTAAATACCAACATCTCCGAGTGGCAACGGGAGAAGAATCTTGACCGTTTTCGAAGTATTGTCGGGCCTTTTGTCGTCCTCGCCACTCCCCTATCTAGGCCCTCTCTCGCTCGCCTCCTTGACCTTGCGGAAGGCGAGGTGGCTGGCCAGTTCGACATGCTGCATTCCGTCGTCAAGACACCCTCATCTGCCACGGCTCCCGTCAAGCTAATACATCGATCATTTGGCGAATTCATACTAGACGCCAAGCAATGCACGGAGCCGTCATTCTGGATAGATGGCGCAAAGACCCACAAGACACTTGCGGTTAGCTGTCTGCGTGTGATGGAATGTCTCCGACGAGACATGTGTGGAACGGGAGCCATTCGTGCGAACCGATCGACTATCGGCCAGCGGAGGATAGACGCCTGTATCCCACCAGAGGTCCAGTACGCCTGTGTGTACTGGGTGCACCATGTGAAGAACGCAGGCTACGAGGCTGGCATCGGCGACAGAGTCTACAGTTTTCTCAACTCTCATCGCCTTCATTGGATGGAAGCCCTGGGCTTGCTAGGCAGGGGCAGCGAGGTTGTACACAGCCTTCAGACGTTGCTGTCGCTTTTCGGGGTATGTGAAAATCGGTGTCGGAGCTGTCATGAAGACAACCTAACGAACTGTGAGACAGACAAAGCACCGGCGTGATAAGCAGCTCTCCGAATTCCTCAACAGCTTCATGAACTTTGCGGGTGCCATGGCGGGCGACTTAGACTCTTCACCGCTTCAGATATATACAGCACGGTCCGGAGCTTAGCACACAGCGTCAAGTCGATTTCGAGGGGGGGGGAAAAGAAAATCATCGTCTTTTTATTACTCTTGTTGAATACACATGTAGCTTAGCATGTTTCAGAACTGAGGCTCGGCATCGGCGGTGTTCCCTGTACTTTCCCGGACACGTATGCAGGTAAATATCCTCCGGCTTGCCCTCAGTTTTCGTCGTGCAGGCGTTGGATCAGCCAAGGTGAGACGGCCAGTGCTTCGAGCTCTTTTCAACTCTTTTGCATGAAACAATTTGAGTACGAGTAGGTATGCTACAATGTTCATCTGCACCTCCCATTTCCTTGACCGTGAAGAGGGCTTGGACGCTGAAGTTGGAAACCGATGTGAAGACATTCATACATGTCATGAACCCCCTTGTCCGCGATATTAAGGAGATTGGGGTTCAAACACGGAAGCCTGCCGTATCCAAAGCCTCCACCTTTCCCCCATGGGCTCCATCTAGCTTGTCTCCGCCGGTGGTGACATAGAGGATCTTGCCATCCTTGTCCGACCTCCCGAATTGACAAGCAGTTGCCGTCGATACATTTTGAGAATCCGCAGCTCCCGCCACGACGACGTTCTGACCCGAAGACGACAGCGCAAACACCCTGTTGTCATCATTGGTCGTCACCCAGGCTGTGTCCTCCTGTGCCGGGCCCCATATGAAATCGTCCAGGGCCGTTACGGGAAATGAAGCTATCTCTGCTGGCTGGAACCCTTCGGCCTGCGATCCGTCTTCGGTAATCTTGACGCTGTGCATCTTGAACGTGTCGTGATTCAGCCAAGTTAGATTTCCGTCGCGAATGTGGATGCCGTTGATGCCGATAGGATGCTTTTGCTTCTGGGAGCCCATTTCCGGAAGCTGCATTGCCATCTCGTGCGTGTTGGCTACAAGATCGGCTCTCCAGACCAGACCCAAAGCCGAGTCTGATATCAGGACGACTTTGTCCTTGTTGGGTAGCGTCGTCATGCCGTTGAGCAGGACAGCCTCCGGGATAGTCTGAGCCACCTTGGGCTCCGGATTCTCCGAGCCGGCGAAATCGACAGTCCAGACCCGAAAACTGCCTTTGACCCCTCCACTGGAGCTCATGTTGCCGCCCGCTATGGCGTACATGTCGGGCGCGATCTCCGCGATGCCGAGAAGACCCGAGGCGTCGTCGATGGTGAAGCGACGGGTGACTTTGGCCTGTTCGGAACTCGGATTCGACACTTCGTATACTGACGCGTTGGGCATGAGGCTCGTAAGGAGAAGGTTGCCGTTGGGCCGTACGGCAATATTCTCGATCCATGTGCCGACGGGGAATTGGGCCACCGTTCGACGCGGCAGATTATTCGTCGGTGCATTATTTGATGCTTCGGCTTTGGAGGATAGGAGGCAGAGTAGTAGTCCCAGGGCTCCTGACCAGAAGCCAGAACTTGAAGAGCGCATCTTGTGATGCACTGTTGAACAAGTGATTAGAGCGGCCGAAATTTTAAACCAAACAACGAAGATTGGAAAGATTTGCCGGGGAGTTTTTTTTTTTTTTTTGTATGAGAGTCAAGGTGAGTAAGGTTTCGGGCTCCGGCATTTATAGAGCCATGGAATTGGCATCATGTCTAGCTTTCTTTGCGACGTAACGTGCCGCATATCATGGTAAGTCGCACCCCCCCTTCCCCCTCCCCCCCCCAGAAGCCGTCCTTGATTACACAATTAGGAGAGATACTTCACGGTCAAGATTGCGACCGCTGCTTATAGTGGTTAGTGGTTTAAATAGTGTTGCCTTGAACACATTCATCATCGGTCGAATGTTTCGGACGATAACCTGCAACTCGCTGTGGGCACCTTGGATGCGGTGAGGCTCTCTTCCAGCGCTCCCTGTGCTGCTAGGAGCCGAAAGCAATCCTCCCCCCGTCAACCTTTCACTCTGATAGACTTGTCTTCAATCTTTGTCTGCCCTTCATCTTTCTCATCGTCGCCCGTCAAGCGACATTGCCCTCTCGATCCTGAGTAGGCCCCTTCCCCGCGCTGAAAGATTCATTGAGCCCTGCTTCCATTCTCTTCTTCGTGTTCAGTCATTATGTTTACATGGCCTAAAAAAGCAGGTTGATGTTATACAATTGGGCCCGGTTACTGAACTACTTGAAACTCCATCATGACGGTTTAACTACTCGTAACGTCTTCTCAACATTGAACCTTGAAAGCAATCACATTCTTTCAATTGCGCTTTCGGTAAAAAAAAAAAAAAAGGGTGTCAACTTTCGACCATCATAATCACAATCTTCAGTTCATACGAAGTCTATGACCACAGCTTCCTGGTTATTGAAAATCCTACCTACATACCTATTCGTCAGTTAGTTTAGTTCATTCCCTTAAGTGGAACTGCTGTTCCAGCCAACCCCTATTAAGCGTAAGCGCCAGACCCTCACTTGAGATCGGACGAATCAGAGCATAGAACATGCCTATGACATCACCAGAAAGCGGCAAACGGCCAACTTCAATCCTCCTCAACAAGACAGCATGCCTCGTAAACGCGGCGTCAACGATGGCAGCGCAACGGGTGACGAGCCGACGCCCAAGCGACCAAGATCCTCTCGTCAGGCAGCCGTCGCGTCGTCCAAAGAGCTTCATATCAGTCCGGACCGGAGCGGCAACAAGAGGAAGAAGAAGAAAGAGGAGGAGAAGAAGACGGGCGAAGCAACACCAAGACAGGCCGAGCCCAGCTCCGACTCAGACTCCGATTCTGCCGTCCCCGCCGTCAACCCGGAAGCTCCGCGTCACGACGGTGAGTGGTACTGGCTCATGAAGGCCGAGCCTGAGCCGCGGCTCGAGAACGGCATCGACGTCAGCTTTAGCATCGATGACCTGCGGGCCAAGTCAAAGCCCGAGGGCTGGGATGGTACGTCAGACCGCCTTGAT
This sequence comes from Ophiocordyceps unilateralis, assembly GCA_001272575.2. Lineage (NCBI taxonomy): Eukaryota > Fungi > Ascomycota > Sordariomycetes > Hypocreales > Ophiocordycipitaceae > Ophiocordyceps > Ophiocordyceps unilateralis. The sequence goes on along the minus strand of LAZP02000017.1, from coordinate 2,764 downwards.
TAATTTTTTCGACGTCTTGCTAACCTACGACCAGGTATCCGAGCATATGCAGGTGCGTTTCCCAAGCCTGTTGTTTCAGGTCCGAAAGCCTCACACGACCAATGCAAAAAGCCAGAAACAATTTGCGGCAGATGAATGTCCACGACAAAAGCTTCTTTTATCACTCCAACTGTAAGGAGCCCGCCATCGTCGGCATCATGGAAATCGTCAAGGAGTTCTCACCAGATAGTGCGTTCCCAAGGCCGACAAGACACCCCTTGCTCATATCTTTTTTTTGAGACTCAACCACTAACAGACTGGCTCGTAGAAACCGCCCTCCGGCCTGGTGCGCCTTATTTCGACCCGGCGTCGACCGAGGAGAATCCGCGCTGGAGTCTGGTTCACGTGGAGTTCCGTCGAAAATTCGGCGTGCCCATTACCCTGCGAGAGCTTCGAGAGCTGGGCAAGCCAGGCGGCGTGCTCGAGAACATGCAGATGCTCAAACAGTCGCGCCTGAGCGTAAGCCGTGTGTCTTCTTCAGAATGGGCCGCGCTGTGCCGCCTCGCCGACGAAAAGGCCATCGAGGCCGGTTTAGAGCATGAGGACGGTACGTGTTAGCGTAAATAATGGAGAGACGCGGCATTGCGACCTCAGCAGCCTTGTTTCTTGCTTCATGTTGTTTCGAGTATTTACACTCGAATAGAACGATTAGTATTCGACAGATGTTGTGGAAAGAGGAAAGAAAAAAAACCAAGTGTAATGGAACGATAACAGCTTCGGGGCCCAGATCGGCGTGCAAGGGATAGGCGAAAAGGGGACAGCGATCGGGCACTGGTGCCTGATGGATAAATCTACACGGCGTTGTGGCGTATTTGCCCCGTCACTGGACCTGTTTCGTTCGTACAGCTCCCATCATCTTCCTCCTTCGATGTCCTTTCGTCCGACTCTCCAGACTACCGACGAGGGACAGAGCCGAGACGGTGGCAAGGGGTGCCCCCCCTGTTACCCGGTCAGGAACGCTTTCTCCACCCCGGACATACCTTGGTAGGCTAATTCTACGAGCAGGCTACCTTGCTCTTCACCAGCAAGCTACCTTTGCCATGCCCCACGCTCCGTGCATATTTGTTCCTATGCAAGTTGCGCTGCGTTGGCAACAAAGTGATTATGAAAAAATGGCTGCTTGTGGGTCAGTGCCATCCGAAAGCTTCTTCGTCTCAAAACGACTATATAGATAGAGTGTTGATGACTCGCTCTTTCTCGGTGTAGTAAATGCCGTCATATCACCCTGAGACTCGGGCCTCCTGTTTATTTCAGGTTTAGGATACTGTAGGAACCGTCGAGACCAATGCTTTAGTAAGTGAGGCTGACGTGAACTCGGGAGCTTCCGTCCCCGACTTCCGCCCTCGGCACCTTTCTTCGCAAGACTTGGAAAACTGCACCCATCGAGGTTTCCAGAGGTAAGTTTCCAGAAATCATCTCAACACAAGACACCTATCGGGGTTTCAAGATGCTGGTTTCTAGAAGCCATCATAATACTAGACTTGCCGTAGAGGTTTCATACCCTGTTTCGGGCAAGGTGACCGAATCCTTTCGTCACGTTAGATCACGTCTTGACCGCTGAAGAATAAAGAGAGCTATCAGCAACCCTCTAGAATGCCTCTTCTCATCTCAACCCATCTTTCCACTCAATCCTCAGCGTCCCTCACGCTTGATTGATTTATAGAATGTAATTTCAGCCCCCCTCCTCATATCAAGATATTATACAAGATATTGGTTATTTTATCTTGATTTTGATTTCAAGGGCTCCTTGGCTCAGAAACAACCTAAACCACCACTGCTACCATCGTCCACAGCCTCACTCTCCCTTTGCTGCAGCTCACTGCGGCTTTCGTTCTCCTCACTTGCCAAGCGAACGCCTACGTCGTCGACAGTTTTAGTTCCGTATCACTAGGGAAGACGGACATGGCGTAATACCCCGGACAACCCCAGAAGTCGACTCGTTTTACCACACTACTGTTGGCTTTAACGACCGTATACTACTTACGTGTGTAACCGTAGGCACTTCACTCATCCCTTGCGAATGCCCACGGTAAGTAGGCCACTGCTTTGCTTCTATTTTTGCATAAAGTCAAGCCGCGTTTAGACCTTGTTTGCTCCCCTTAATCTCAACCTTGCATATAGGTACGCAGATATGGAACACTAGACATGGGCTCTGTGGATAGTGTTCCGTTTTCGCGGATATGACCGTAAGTACAAAGGATAGTCCGGAAAGAAACCGTGTCTAGCCAAGCCATAGGATCCCCGCTATCAACATACGAGCTCTACTCATTATTATTGAGTGGTCTGCGATTTTCTCTCAGTAGGCACATCTAAAGCTTGAGGAACATGGCCGCGTCCACGGAGACTTCGAGAAAGGTCGAAGATCAAGACGAAGAGACAACAGAAACAGGCAGACGAAAGGGTGGAGAGAAAAGGTAAACAAATACAGGGAACAGAAAAGATTGACGAAAGAGAAGCAAACAACGTGGTAGGCGAAGAGACAGACAAAGGGGCGGACGGGGACGAAGAGACACCCAACCCTAACCCTGCTGCATGACGTACACAGGGATGCTTGTGCGAACGATTGTATCGTCCGGAAAGTGATCCGCACAAGCATCCCTATGAACAAGGCAGAGGAGACAAGAATAAAATCTTTTTGACTATTTGCCGGTTGGGAACTAAGCAATCAATCTAAAAACCGAATTCATTCACCATGATTGTACAATATTGGGGGGGGGGGGGGGGG
>LAZP02000169.1:0-35312 GCA_001272575.2 Ophiocordyceps unilateralis | reverse complement strand
AGCAACAGCAACAGCAACAGGAGCGACGTAGCACAGGCTAACTCATCACCACACACCCTCATGAAACTCAGGCTAGAACCGCGTTGAGAAGGTCATCTAGCCACGCAAACTGCGAGACCTTCCCTTTCGGGATCATCCGGCCTACGCTCCGGTTCCCGCCCCGGCAGCGGCCCGTGTCTGCCGATCGCCCCACTCCGCTGCCAAACGACCTCCCGGATGAAGTAACATCCGCAATATCCCCCCCCCTTCCCCCCCCTTCAATCACCAATCACACCCAGCAGCATGTCGCGGGAGACGAGGGATCCATGGCGCCAACTGTTTTCACTGGCAAATTGAACGCGCGAGCCTCTTCTCTTTTCATTAATCCGCCAAAGTATACGCCCCTATCATGATAGTCAAACGCCCGAACCTCTTCTCTCTCCCGCATCGTCATGTCCTCCCCCCTTCTTCCATCCGTGGCACGTCACGGCATCCCTCGTCTTCCATTCGCAACAACTCCTCTACCGCAGCCCACATCTGTTCGGCCCCGACAGTGGGCCGGCCGAGGCTCGCTCGACGGCTGCCTGCCCCGTCACCCCCCATCGTGTTTCGGAGCTCGGGAGACGGCCTGAAAGCTTTTTCTGTCGGAAGCTGGTCCCCTTCTTTGGCCGTCATGGACTCTTTGAGGGCTCGTACGCGTGCCACGAACCTCTCAAACGCCTTGATCCGCCTCTCAGCATTGTTGGCTCTCTCCCTCCATATCGACGTGTCTCGCCGTGCCGTCCTCAGCTGCTCGCTCAGCACGCCCACTTCCGTCTCTCCCTGAGCCTCGATATGTCTTCGAAGCTGCGCTGCCTCTTCTTCCCTGACGCTCAGCTTTCGCTCGAGGCTATGCATCTGGCAGGATAGCGAGCAACATGGGCCCGTCGTGTGAGCAGCCTCCTCTAGAGCCTGGCAGCCGAGAGGCGGCATCGAAAGCGACCGTGTAAGCTTGCCGTGTTGCTGCTCACCCATCTTTTCCAGACTTGGACCCGTCTTGAGCATCTGCGCGGCTCTCAAGCTCGAGCACGGACAAGGCACAAGCGCCGGCAATGATTGCCTGGCGAAAACGTGGCGAGATGGAGAGTCGTCTGTTTCTTCCTGTTCCCTGGATCCCGCATCATCTTCGTCAATAAGTGGTCCTAACCCATCCGAGGCGCAGCAGTCTACCAGAGCTTGCTGCCCACATTGACAAGGCGGCGCAGCCTGATCTGGCCTCCCGCCGCTCTCATCAGCATCCCCATTGTGACCCGGACAAGACATCTTTGCCAGATTCAGGCCTTGGCCTTCGAACATGGCAGCCATGGCCTTGACGGACCCTTTTTTGCTGAGCCGCTCGGAGCTGTCGGAGTGTGAGGGGGACCGCACTATAAATCTGACTGGGCGCTTTCGGTGAGGCTTTAGACCCTGTGCTTGCGTCACCAACGACTTCTCCTCCGTGGGTGAGCAGGCTGGGCCTCGATCCGGCTGGCTTGGAGAGAATGCCTCGGCCAAGTCGGAGTCAAGCCGGCCCGCGATGTTAGCGCTCTTGGGTGGCGACGAGCCTCGCTGACGTCCGACGGCAGCCTGCCCGCTGCTGGTCTCATCTTCAGTTGTCACATGGGAGGGTTGACTTTGCCCGTTATTATTGGGTGGATATAGGTAATCGGGCGTGCTGCCGATGGAATTTGAGTCCACCTGGTTTGATGTCTTGGTTTGTCGCCGCTTCCTCGCCGCTTCCGTCCTGGTGGCAATGGAAGACGAGTCGGCCAACTCTCCCCCGGTTGAGTACGACATGTTCGTCTGCATCTCGGAGCCGTCTTGGCCACGCTTCAATCGGGAGGATAGCCGGGGTGGAACACAGTCGAGATGGACTTGTGACTGGCCTGAGCACGTGTCCGTTGGTGCCTTCGCCTGCCCTTGATCATGGCTCGCATCGCGAACAGCCTCGGGCTCCCCGCCAGGTTTCCCATCAGCGGCTTTCCCCTTGTCCTGTTCGGATGCGGCTTCCAGTCTGGTCGACGCCTCATCGGTCGAGCCCTCCTCCATCATCGGTGTCAGGGTTTGCATGCTAGCCTTGTGATGCAGCTTCGGTGGGGCTGCCGTGTTCACAGGCCTGGACCGCCGTCTCTTCAACCCCATGGTCGGCGTCTCTGGTTCGGGGCTGTCGCGGTCTTTGGTCTGGCGAGCCTTGACGGCATCCAGGTCCCGTGGCATCTTGATGGTAAACGGCTCAGACGCGGACGGAGCCGTCGAGTTGTAGCGCGTGTGGATGAGGGACGGATCCTTGCGATGATGAGCCCCGAGTGACCTCATCTGCCGCACCACGTCTCGCCAGTTGGCGATGAGCATCTCGGCAATGTCGTTGGCCACCATGATCTTGTTGACGGTTGGCGGGCCGGCACCTTTGCCATCGGCCCTGGCCCTTCGCCGCTCCCGGCGAAGCTTCTGGGGGCTAAAGGGGAGCAGGAGCAGGCCGGCCGTGGGCGTCGCGAGCTTCATGGCGTACTGGTCCAGCAAGTCTCCCACCAAGAGCGGCCCGAAGACGATGCCGAGCGCGCTGTATCCCATCAGGTTGGCCGTCGGCAGCGGTCGTCCATCGCCGTCCTCTCTCGGTGTCACCTCGGCAACCCGGCCGATGAGGCTCAGGAGGCCCACGACGGCGCAGATGAGCTCGCGGCGGAACTGAGACTTGACGGTGCCAACGGCCAGCGCAATCAGTCTGGCCCGTACCTTGGTCTGTTTGGTGCGCGGGAACTCTGGCTCGCCGTTGAGCTGTGAGTGAATGGCAACAAGGGCATCGAAGAGGGAGAGCGAGCCGAGGATGCCCCCAGGCAGGGCAGACAGCAGTTTCTTGAAGGTCGACGCGACATCGTGAACCGAAAAGGCCATGTGAAGCGGCAGATTGGCCGAGCGGACGGTGCCGGCAATGGTCTCGCCGCCTGGCTCAGGGCAGCAGTAGTGGTCGAACAGAGTCGTCACGACCTTGACGGAGCCGGGGATCCGGAACAGGCCGCGGGTGGCTGCGTTCTGCGCCAGATGCTGCGCCGTGGCGCGCAAGCACGTCGGCAGGACTAGGGAGCAGGGAGCGTAATCCTGGGGCAAATAGAGCATGCTCTTGCCGCTCAACCGTACCATGTCCTGTATGCAGACGACCCGAGGCGGCTCCAAGCGAGAGCGTATCATGTGGGCGAGGTCCGAGACGCTTCGTTTGTGCCGCAGCTGGAGCTGGCAGGGGGGAGGCGTGATCTGAGCCGGAAGAGCGCCCTGTTCGTTGTTGGGGTTGGAACGGAGGAATCGGTGCAGCCAGCCTCGTTTCTCTGGGCTCTTGGCGACTCCATGGCCCTGGAAAACGGCGTCAATGGCAAGTAGCATGGGGTAAGGAGGTCGGCTCACCTGTTGGTCGCCGCTGAAGTCGTCGACAATGAGCAGCCTCACGCCATGCTGCGCCAACCGGTCAGCCTTTCAGTCGACTTCGTAGTCCTCTCAGGGCGTCGCACCTTTCTGGCCAGCCGGTTGTATTCATGCACGAAAATGGCCCGGTCCTCGACTTCGTCCGTGTCGCTCAGGAGCCCCAACTCGCCGCTGCTCGTCGTCCATGTGCCGCTGCTGCGGACTTGAGAAGCCTGGGCCAGCAGACTGTGCATGCTGGTGCTCTGCGGGAAGGCGAGGGAGACGGAGCTCGCTGACGGCGGCAGCCTGACAGCATTATGGGCGTGGACATTCTGCGTCGAGTTGGAGCCGTTCAGTCTTCTCGCTTCAGCCATGGTGACGAGATGTGATGATGGTATAAGTCTGCACTTGGGGATCAAGTAAAAGCTGGACTGGGCGGAAGCATACCTAGGTAGGTAGGTAGGTAGGGAGGCATAGGTAGTAGGCTGTGTGAAGGGATGCGGAAGAAAGCAGGCCCATGGCCTCTGCTGGGCGCTTGCTCTCACAACCGGAAAGAAAGCGGCATCGACCAACGACCTACCTGCTTCGAGCAATGAATCGAGGCAGAGGAGGCTCAAGGCTCATGAACAATGTTGCTGGATGCCTCCTGTCGTCCTTGCCCAGAGCGTCTCCTTGCTGACTCTGCCTGTGTCTTCTATCTCAAGAAGCATTAAGCAGGTCGAAGCTGAAGATGACGAGTCAAGCCAACAGCGACAGGATCCCATCTCGATCGAGGTTTCGAGGTGACGCATCTTACGCGCGATACTTCGGTGGGCTCCGTCCATCTATGTAGGTACCTAATCACAGGCAGATCCTTTCGATGGCCAGTCCGGTTCCAGGCCAGGTCGAATATGTGCCACCTAAATAGACGACTTGCTGTCCCAACTCCCCTTTCAGCGTTACTTTCGAGATACCTGGACGCCCGATCATCCTCCAACCCAGCGGACGCTCGCGACGCCGTAGACTGCCACTGAAGGGAAAATAAAAGAGCTAAACAAATGGCCGCTTACCCAGTCGTTGCTTCTTGGAGGAAACTCCAACGTTTTACTGTCGTGGCTGGCCTACTCCTCGCCGTGAAGCAGGACGTACTTGAGAATGTCGGACAGCGAGATGACACCCTTGAGCTTGTTCTCATCGTCGACTACAATCAGCCGATGCACGCGACTCTTGCGTATCGTGTCAAAAATCGAGTCGAGCCTGTCGCCCTCGCAGCAGGTGTAGATGCCGGGACTGTCGTCGGGCCGATTGCAGAGGGCGTCGCCGACGGAGCCGTCAAGCTCCTCGTAGGCGCCGCCCTTGATGCAGGGAATGACGTCGACGGCTTCGAAGGCGTTGAGCACCCTGTTCTCGGCGTCGACGATGGGCACGCAGCTGATGTTACGATCGACCATCATGTGGATGGCGTCGAGGACGGTGCTGTTCATGTAGACGGTGGCCAAGTTGTCGTAGGAGCCGAGGTTGGTCTCGCGGACGCTCTTCTTAAGCAGGACCGTGTTGTGCTCGTTGTTGACTGCGATGAACTTGAGGATACGATATTGAGTGATGACGGAGATGACGGTTTCCCTCCCTGTCTCGTCGTCGACGTCGACGAGCGGAATGCGCCGCGCACGAGTCTTCAGCATACGACGGCAAGCCTCGTACAAGGGCTGCGACGGGTGAACGGAGACGGTCTCGATGGGACTAGCACCGATGGCCTTTTCTATATCTATGAGAGCGTCAGCGCCGGCAGCCCAAGGGGAATGAATATTGGACAACGACGCACCTCGCAAGCTGCTCAAGCGGAACTGGTCCAGCTTGCTGATCTCGTCTGGGAACTGGCAATAGTATTGAATGACGTTGATGTAGTCTGTCGCGGTGAGGATGCCGGCGAAGCGAGACGTGTCCGAATCCCAAAGGGGGGCCGAGACGATTGCTGTGAGGCGCTAGTCAGCGTAGGCTATCACCGGGGCCGACGCGCCGACGCACCGTTCTGAATCAAAATGTTGAGGCTTTTCTTGATGAGTAGGTCGGTATCGAGGACGATGAGGCGAAAGGACAGCGGCAAGACATCGTAGCTGGTGCGGACCTTGAGGAACTCGCGGATTGCCCTCTGCGCGACAACTTCGTCAGTGGACAGTCCTAAGCTGAGGGGAAGAGGAGAGACGAACCAGGCCCTGACGCTGCTCCTTGTCGAGGGGACTCGGTGGAGCGGCCGTTTGAGCGGCCATACCATGGGCCGTCTTGAAGCGCAGATATGACGACGGAGCGGCAAAGCGAGGGATGCGCAACGAGGCCGGCTGCTCGCGAGGCTGGGGCTGGTGAGAGGAGGAGGATGCTGAAGCTGAGTGAGCTGGCGGCCCAACCGTAGCACCAACAGCTGCTGGCTGAGCCTCGGCGTTGGGCTGCTGCGTGGGGGCATCGTCGCCTGGAGGCACGGCGGGGTCCTTGTCGTCCATGTTATACAAGCTTTCTGGCGTCGGCTTGAGGGCAGAGGAGAGGAACCTGGTAGGTGAAGAAAAGGTAGGTAGGTCGAGAATGACTGCTGAAATTCGGGTTCGCTATGGCAGCTGCTGGCGGAGGAGCGGCCAATCTGAAGGCCGATGGCGGAACCGATGCCTTCCACCACGGACACCTGGACGGGCTGCCCGTCCACTGGCATGCTAGTAGAGCCCGAGCCCGGTACTGCAGGGCGGGCCAGCGCTGCAGAAGGGGGCGCTGTAGCAGGAGTGCCCTAGCGCACTAACGCGCCGTCACAGCGACCTGGCCAGCGCCAAGTCTTAGGTAATCATTGGGGACCTGGGCGACTCGGGTCAATCTGGCACTTCTGCACCGACGTCGGCATTGGCGTCAACGGCAGTTGTCGGCACCAGCTTGAAGATAGGTAGACGTATTACAGGTCATTGTCGTGCATAACAGACTGGCGCCAGAATCGGCAACCCATATTAATAGCAGTTGGTCATTCTCATCCCTGGTGCTCGGTCTCGTCTCATCCTGGCTCAAGGGCATCACCACTCGGCTCTCTCTGAAGGACTCTCTCTGAAGGAGGAGGTAGGTTGACCAAGGAGTAACTGTCTTCTTCCAAAGGTGGCCCGACTGCAACCCCCGCCTTCCCATATCTTTCATCCACGGTGCTGAGCAGGCGAGAACGAGTCCAGGGCTAATGATGATGCCGCCGCCTCGATGATTGTCCTATGCTTGACCACTCCCGAAGCCTTGACATTAGATGTGCTTCCATGAATGAGGACCATACATGACCAACAACACATACATTGCGTCTCTATACCTCCTGCATGCATAGCAATAGTTTACCTCTCGCCCCTCGTCTGAGTCCGACAATCTTCATTCTCGGATGACATCATATTCCACCTTTTGTCTTGGCTACGAGAGCTTGTACATATATGTATGTAGAGAAACAAAATCTATCATCCTACCTAGTACCTACTACCTTGATAGGCAGATACTTACCGATCAACTGCATTTCCAGCCAGGTAGACCTGGCCAGCTTTCGTCTTCTCTTCGTACCTACTAGCAATCTAGCATGCAATTTCGAATGAATCCACCATTGCTCGCTCGTATCGCGCATGCAATTCCCCGGCTACCCATGGAAACCCGAGTGCCTTACGTAATGCGTACCGTACGAGAAAGAGTGGTCCTCCCTTGTCGTCTCCCTTCCGAGGTACCGCTCGCTCCGTCCTTCATCCAGAATCCCTTCCGCCGACACTCTCTGCATTCTTGGCTTCCCCCCCCCCCCCCCCTCGACCGCATCGTCACCTCGCGTCTTCCCAAGGCAAACGAGACTCTTATCACGCGTCGGCCGCCCACGTGTACAACGTCATCGACGCTCCCCATCGGCCGCTGGCCCCCTGGAGCTGCCGGCCCGAGCATCGCCTCGTCGTCGAGCTCAAACAACAACAAAAACAACTTTGCTGCAGACGCCCGCACCCTCGCACCTCGACTTCGCACCTCGGGCACCTCAGACACCTCGGGCTAGAGGCAGAGCTCATCACGCCTCAGCTCGACCATGGGCATCTGCCACTCGTCATGCTGTGGCGGTACGGCCACTCCGCAGCCCTTCCCGCTCGCCGAGTTGTTGACCCTTTTGACAGGCCAATCCCGCGATGGCTTCTACGAGCCCGTCCTCGCTGACAGTGAGCGGGAAGCTGTCGCTGACCTGTTGCAATACCTTGAAAATGTCAGTTCCCCTGCTCCGTTGCCCCACTCCATCCGCTGACGTTTGATCTCCCTGTAGCGCGGCGAGACAGACTTCTTCTCGGGCGAACCCCTCCGCGCACTCAGCACCTTGGTCTTCTCGGAGAATATCGACCTCCAGCGTAGTGCGAGCCTCACTTTTGCTGAAATTACGGAACGAGGTAGATTTATTCGACAACCCCATCTGCGTACGGAAGAGTTCTGACATGCTCCTACTAGATGTTCGACAAGTCGATCGCGATACCCTTGAGCCTATCCTGTTTCTCTTGCAGAGCCCCGATATCGAGGTCCAGCGAGCTGCCAGCGCTGCCCTCGGCAACCTCGCTGTCAACAGTGCGTCCTGGTCTCCTCCGTCTCGTCGGTGCATGTGCTAACGCCTGGGCTGCAGCCGAGAACAAGGTTTTAATTGTCCACCTAGGCGGCCTCACCCCCTTGATTCGCCAAATGCTCTCCCCGAATGTCGAGGTCCAGTGCAACGCCGTCGGCTGCATCACCAATTTGGCAACTCACGAGGAAAACAAAGCCAAGATTGCGCGATCCGGGGCCCTCGGTCCGCTGACGAGGCTGGCCAAGTCGAGAGACATGCGCGTGCAGCGGAACGCCACTGGAGCTCTGCTCAACATGACACACTCTGGTTAGTCCGCTGCTTGGCTTCCTTTTGCGCCGACACGTCTGACGCTCGTGCAGACGAAAACAGACAGCAGCTTGTCAACGCTGGCGCCATCCCCGTCCTTGTCCAGCTCCTTTCGTCTCCCGACGTCGATGTGCAGTACTACTGCACCACCGCCCTCAGCAACATTGCCGTCGACGCCAATAACAGACGGAAGCTGGCCTCGTCGGAGCCCAAGCTGGTCCAGTCTTTGGTCAACCTCATGGACTCGTCTTCCCCCAAGGTCCAGTGTCAGGCGGCCTTGGCCCTCAGAAACCTCGCCTCCGACGAAAAGTACCAGCTTGACATTGTGAGAGCCAACGGCCTCCTGCCGCTGCTCCGCCTCCTCCAGTCATCCTACCTGCCACTGATTCTTTCGGCCGTCGCTTGTATACGAAACATCTCGATCCATCCGATGAATGAGTCGCCGATTATAGAGGCCAATTTCCTCAAGCCCCTGGTCGACCTCCTTGGGTCGACGGACAACGAAGAGATTCAGTGCCACGCCATCTCGACGCTACGCAACCTGGCTGCCAGCTCCGATAGGAACAAGGCCTTGGTGCTGGACGCCGGCGCCGTGCAAAAGTGCAAGCAGCTGGTGCTTGATGTGCCCGTCTCCGTACAGTCGGAGATGACGGCTGCCATTGCCGTGCTGGCCCTGAGCGACGATCTCAAGTCGCACCTCCTGAACCTCGGTGTCTGCGACGTTTTGATCCCGTTGACTCACTCTCCCAGCATCGAGGTCCAAGGCAACAGCGCCGCGGCGCTGGGCAATCTTTCGTCCAAGGGTAAGCAGCCCCCTGCTGGCCTGGAGAGCTTGTTGGTCGCTAACTGATCAACCGCAGTGGGAGATTATTCCATCTTCGTGCAGAACTGGAACGAGCCCAATGGCGGCATTCACGGCTATCTGGGCCGCTTCCTGCAGTCCGGAGACGCCACCTTTCAGCATATAGCTGTCTGGACCCTGCTACAGCTCTTCGAGTCGGAAGACAAGATTCTGATAGGGCTCATTGGCAAGGCAGACGACATCGTGGAGCACATTCGCAACATTGCCAACCGCCAGGTTGAGACGGAACCCGATTACGAGGAAGATGAGGGCGAAGTCGTCAATCTGGCACAGCGATGCCTCGAACTGCTCGGACAGAGCCTGTCCAAGGCTCACATCGAGGGCTAGGTCAGGCGGAATGATACAGCATAAACCGGCTCGGGACTGTATCTATTTTTCGACATGCCCTCACGCAATACTGGCCGCGGTCAAAGCGGTCGACGAGCTGGGACGGAGCAAAGTGGCAGACGAGACGGTGGCGTTCGGAGCGTCGGTCAGGAAACCGAAACGAACGTATCAGCGAATGGTGCGCTGGTTGTGGGTGAGACGAATTCCCTCCTGTTGTTACATTATTCCTTTTTTTTCTTCGGAACCCCATGTTGGCGGGAAACGAGGTATCTATTCTTGCGGAATTCACTGGCAGCTCGCCCGACGACGACTCGTCCTCGGTCGAGCCCACTGGAGAGAGCAGACGTGTCGACGGTGTGCCGCGTCCTGAGCCTCTGGGCTGTGCAAAGCACTGCCGACGGCTGGTGGAAGACGAGGGCTAGCATTATGTATGCTTTTGGGGAGATTCGGCCCAGGGATGGACATGGGTGTGTGTCGCAGCCGCAACTAGATGTTGATGTTTGCCAGCCCTCACCCCTTTTTCGGTTTATTATACCCAAGTTTAAGCTTCTTGCTCTCGTCGTGCGATGGGTTGCTGTCAGTAGCAGACGTGAAGGCTCTGGGTCAGGGTCTCGTCATGACTGGTCGTCTGCTGGGCGCAGCCCGTTGCCGATCCACTGCCTGTCCTTCCATGGGAGAAGCCTCGCCACGACCTTGCCCTCTATCAGGGCCAAAGGCAAGGGGCCAAAGAGCCTAGAGTCTCGGGAAACGCTAAGATTGTCACCCACGATCCAGCAATGACCCTCGGGCACCTGCATGACCTGGTTCTCGCCCGGGTCGCCGGGGGCGGCGATGGAGACGTAGTCGCCAGGCATGCCGAGGACGCGCTTGACGCCGAGGCCGCAGGGGTCGAAGGGGAGCTTGTAGCTGACCAAGTCACCGACGGCGACGCGGCGACCGCGGCGAGCCGTCTTGTCGAAGACGAGCCATTCGCCCCAGATGGCGAAGGTGGGTAGCATCGAGGGTCCTCCGACGGCGGAGGCCTCGATGAGGTGGGTAAAGGTCAGGTGGCCGACGCAGATGAGTTTGATGGTACTGAGGCCGAGACGGAACGGGTGACCGAGGACGTGGTGGAACATGGCGATGAACAAAATGGATGCAATTACATGGTTGCATCAATGCGTGAGTCCTCCGGCTTCGAGGGAAGAGTGAGAGGGAAGGGCTTTGAGCGTCGAGACGTTCGATGAGCGGATTAACATGGCTGCCGAGGAGAGCTTACCTAACAACTGAATATGGACCGACCACTCCCGGAGCTCTAAGGAAATCATTTTTCTTTTCCAGCCGATCGACTTCTTCGCGCGCCGGCCCGCGGCCAGGACTGAGGCCCGCACAATCGATGATGAAAGTGCCGAAATCTCTCTGCCTGTGCGGCTCGTCGCGTCGGGCGCTCTTCCTCTTCCACTGGCCGGATTCTCCCTACCGGCTTACCGGGGCCAATTGCGTGCAACTCCCACAACCGGCCCGGCGTTACGCCCGAGGCGACGCCTACAGAGAAAGGATGATAGGTCGTGCCCTAAATCTCAAAGCTCGGCAGGAATGGCCGGAAACGCTTTGGCCGGCGAATCGGGTAGCGGAAATGCCGAGCCATCCCGGAAAGGCGCCGCCGACGAAGAAGCCTTATGAATTCAGGGGAAAAGAGCACACCCTGAATTACGCATACCCCTTAAACCAGGATGAGAGGCCGCGTCCGAAAGAGACCAAGCCGTCGTCGGGCAAGAAGCCGACGCCCGCCGAGTTGGGATACATGACGGAGGAGGTTCTCTTGCGCTGGGGACGCGATCGATTACCACGAGACTTGGAGATCACCGATCCGTGGATCATGGTCATCGATAATGCGCCGCCCAGGAAGATGTACACGTCCGCGTTACTCAAGGCCATGACACCGGGCAAGTCGGTCCGCATGATTGAGCCTTTCAAGCCTGGCGATCCCGAATCGGACGATCCGCGGCCTACGCTGGCTTTGTGCAAAGTTGTGGACCAGACCGAAGAGTATCGGAAATTGAAAAACCTCAAGACTTCAAACAAGAAGGTCAAGGGTCCCAGCCCCAAGCACCTGAACATTGCATGGGGCATCGAAGACCACGACCTCAAGCCCAAGATAAAGAAGCTCGTTGCCTTTCTCACCAAGGGCGCCAGGGTGGATGTGCAAATGTATAACAAGAAGAACGGGAGGCAGCGGACGATAGAGGAGGCTCAGGCCCTCGTCGACGGTCTCCGCACCATTGTTGTCGAGGAGGGTTTCAAGGAGCGCATGTGCGATGGTGTGCTGTTGGGCCCTATGGTTTTGACGTTTGGTGTTAAGGAGGGTAAAACGAAAACCGTCAAGCCAGAGATTAGCATCCGGGACATTGAGCAACCCGACGGCGAAGACATTGAAGCACTGGACTTGACAGGGCAGATTAGTGGATAGATGGCGCTCAACGTGGCGCGTTCATTGTGTTGCAATGGTTGATGGCATTGCCCGGTCATGCGGGCTCGTGCTTGTGACATATATTCCACACCATAGACGGGCGAATGTGTTGGAAGCAGATTCACGTCCTCCTCGCCCTCACACAGCTGCGTATCGGGATGTACATCACCCGTCTTGAGTCGCCGCAGCCTCGCGTTATCTTGGTAGAGCAACTGCCATGGCCGGCTCCTCAAAGCGCCAAACGCCCGAGTCCGCGTAGATATGCCCCAGGGAACAAGCCCGGTCAAAGAATCTCTTCGTCGTCATCGTCTGCTTTCGGTTGCGCCTCGGTCTCGGACTGCCGTAGCTCGAGAGACGGGCCCTGTGCAAGCTCAGCACGCAATTCCCGACTCAAGTCATCAACCACATCTCCCTGGTCCCCACAAGCAGCATCCTTCCCATCCCCAGCCACGATGCCATCATGATGCTCATCCGCCTTCGCCACCTTATTAACATGATCCCACGGCTTGCGACGATCGCGAGCGACGCGCGCCCTCCCCAGGCTACGACTCGTCTTAGCGGCGGTGCGATCGCCGACGGCCTCGGCCATTTCGAGGCCCTTGTCGTGTCGCCGACGGGCCTTGGTCGACATCCGGCTCTTACGTCCCGCTCGTGTCTTCTTCTGCACGCCGGCGCTTTGGTGAATCGCTAGTACGGAGGCACGGGTCGTGACGGACCGGGGGAGAGGCGTCTCCTTGAGCGTCTTGTCTGTGTTGATGCTCGGTGACGTCGCTCGTCGTGCGGCCCGTGAGTGTATGGATGGTGCTGGAAGAGAAGGGGAAGGATTAGTTGGGGATTACAGTGTACTCTTTTGATTTTGAGGCTTACCTCTGTTTTTTGCCATGGTGCGTTGCGATCAATGACGACTCTTTTTCATGATGTATCTTGCGAAGGACGAGCGGGTACGAGGTAAGAGGTCGGAGGGAGTGATTTTCTTATCTTATCGGGAATCTATCGATTGAAGCTGAGCCGCTTCTCCCCACCCAAGTACGTACCTACCTAGAGAGCATGCGAGGCCTAGGGTAGCCCAAATTTCGGAAAAGACACCTCGCGATACTACTGCATTGCTCCTCGCTAGCGCGATAGCTTTCTATGCTCTAGGCGCTATAGAGAGGCGAATAGAAGCACTTATCTGTGTAAGCCCAGTAGTGATTTTCTATTGTGCCCAGTATCTTGACCCCCCTGTTCAGCTCGTGCCTACCGTGGCGGAATCACTATCATGGTTTTCCTCTTTCGCGATGACGGTGATTTGGAGAGTCACTAAAGACACATGATGGCTTTTGACGTGTACTTCTATTATGCATAAGGCGTCATCTGCGAGCATAACTAATTAAACCAAACCTTTGGCCCCTCCGTCCCGTCATTTATTAAACGTGAGTGCAATTCGGGAAGTTTGCCGACATGGACTTGATGGCTGGCTGAAGAGATGCTATTCTATGCAGAGCGTTGGGAAGCGTACTTTTACCCTACAAAAGATGAAGGCGAAGCAGGGCAGAAGACAGAGACAACACTGATAGCTCTGCTGCGGCAGGAGAGAAGGCTGGGAGGTCTGGAAAAGCTAGTCAAAACTCTTTAACGGCGAATGCGTTTCGGTCGTGCTTGAGCAGAAACGCCCGAAACTTGGGCGTTTCCTAATGGCAATTTCTTGGCGGGCGCCATTTTGACGAGAAAGAAGAGACACCTAGAGACAACGAACCACTCAAAAACGCTCAAGACAGAGGTGCTTGAATCTCCCTACTGTAGGAAGCAGCAGGGATATCGTCAACGCTTGAGGGGGGCCAAATAAGAAGAAATAAACCCAAGAACCATTTGATCGATATCTTTCTAACACTGTGATTGGTCAAAAACTCTATTATTCTGTCATTTGAGGGATTGCTGGCCGCTTCAAACAAAGGGAGGGACTGCAAGTTGGTGCGCCAAAGGCGACTTGAATGAATCAAAGTTTTGCATTTTTGGTTTTCCGCCCATGCAGCGACTTCGAGCTTGCTAAACGAGCTGTGTGACGCATGATTGCCTTGTTCTACTTCAAGTGGGTCGATAGGCAAAGAACCGTCGTTTGTGGGTTCATGGTTGACAACACTATGCTCGTATTTTCGAACTTGTTTCATTCAAGCCCTTTGGTAGCTTTTCGGCTGTCGATACGGCCGCGTTCGTCCAGCGCCATTGCGGGTTCAGACTGGGCAAGTAGTCCATGCACAAAGTCCAGAGCCGAATACGGCAACCGGGATAGAGCTTGGAATTTTTAACAAAAGACCAGAGGTAAAAATTAAACTATAAAGTCTTGGTTTATTACAAACTTTCATATGAGATACAGAGTATTAAGAGAATATTATAGCTAGTTTGACCAGGGGAAAGGCCAGCCCAAGGAAGCTCCCGCAAAAACCCCCGTCTGGCGGGGTCTCGAGGCAAATGGAAGGAATCGAAGAAAGAAGAAGGAAAAAGGGGGCCTATGAAGGCATATACAAGGAAACCTGCTATTCTGATCGTGCAAAAAATCGTGTAATTCTTTGGCGAGGCTGTGCCAGGGAGGTGGCTACGGGCAGAGCCCGTGTCGCTAGTTGCTTCGCGCAAGGCAGCTTGGTTGATCTATCTATGTACGAAAAAAAAAACACCCTTCTTATCCTCTGTCCCAAGCCCCTGACCGTAGCCCTGACCGACCCCTATTTGAGACCGCCAGTCCAGGCTGTCAATTGACCCGACGGCTGACCGGCCGGCGGAACGGACTGTCTGACTGTCTGACCCTGACCCTGACCCTGACTATTGGTTGCCGCAGGCGTCGTCTTTGGCCGACGTTGGCACCCGCTATACTAGAGTTATATATGACTTTTTTATGAAGTACTTTCCTAATAATAAGTAAGCTTTTAGTTAAAGTTTTACTATAAGCTTTTTTTTAAAGAACTTTAAGCTTAATTAGGTAAAGCTAATATTTAGATTTATATTAATTATTGGATGTAACATACTGCCTTTGTTATATTTATTCCATTTGTGTAAATTTTTTCATGTATTAGAACTGTTGTATTTGTAACGTTAGTAAAATTTCTAACAAAGTATCTACGTAGCCAGTAATACGCTCACGTAGCGTCTACAGATCGCAGGCTCTACATAACTTGTAGAGGCAGAAGGGAGAATGACATAGCCCTCTTCTTTCCCTTTCTGCGAGTTTTAGTGTTGTATACACAATTGACCTGACTCTCCTCTTTTAATCCTATGTACTGCTCCAGTTGATTTTGAATATCCGACGGACCTTCTATACGACCTTGTAGAGAGTCTTTATGCCAATAATAATGTAAAGAAATATATATATATATGGAGGTTTTTGAAACTTTATATAGCTGTCAAGTTAAACTCTAATAGAAACTAAGTTATAAGAGTTTTCATATAAGAAAGGGTTTTTTGTAATATTGTTCAAAGGTGTTTATATTATAATAGCACTCTTTTTATGTATAAAGAGCGAATCTTCTATATTCAGAACTAAGAAACGGACAATGCCTCCTTTCCATATGGTCACTCTTTTTATCTTCTTTCTTTTCGTAACTGTTCAAAGTCTGAGTGTAAAAAGAGGTAGCTTGAATAATAAGATTTGGAAAGACGTGCAAGTTCGCCCAAAAAGCTTAAAATGGGATCATTCCTTTCCTTCTTATTGTTACTCGATTATGGTTACAGGCCCAATATCATTCGTTTACAATCGCAGGGAATATTTTCACGGGGACAGAGAAATACTCTACTTTCATCCCCTTGGAATCAGGCCGGTTGGTGAATGGGTGACAACAACGCCGCGGGGCTGGATCTTCAGGGGACCCGGCCTAGTAACCCTCGGTGATATCAATCGCTACATAAAGGATGACGAAGAGGTGCTGGCCAAGTCCAGACTCGGAAAGGCAGCACCAATAATGGAAACATTGTGGACGCCACGGCATTCGTTTCCATGCCTTGATGTTCGCGACACGTTTTGGGTCCCGCGAGATGGTATCGAGTACCCAAGAGACAAGATAGCCAGGCTAGTTACAGAGAAAGAGTCCAGTTCCAAGTGGATTGACGTAATTGCAGAAGGCGAGTCAGGGGCAGAAAAGATGGCAAAAAAAGGCAAGTCGGGCGCAGACAAGATAACAACAGGCGAGCACAAGGGAGACAGGATGGCGAAAACGCTCGCGTTGCACAGAGACTTGAACTGGAACTCGGCCAAAAGTGCCGCAGAAAGCGGTGACGCTCTCAGCCCGAGCGGTGAAGGCTGGAGTTCCAACAGATGGATGAATGCCGGTCGATCGGCAGCGCTGAAGATGATGACACATGTTGAGCCTCTCGGAGCAGGCGAAATTGACTCTTTGACAGGCTGGCGTGTCGATGGCGTTTCGAAAAGGTGGAGCCTGCGTGATCTGAGCTCTAAAAGAGTCGGGGGCCTTCAGCATTACCCGGGCAAAGTCAAAATCGGAGGCAGCAGTTCTATCCGACATGGAACCGGAGTCCTCGACTCTAACCCATCCAAAGCAGGAGATAGTGAAGGTTTTGAGCCTCTTGAAGAATCGTTCCTTGAAAAACCCGTGCCCAGGAGAGTTCCCCCAGTTTTGGCACGTGCTAACAAGATGCATCAAACTTTGCAAGCCGCGGGCCGACCCTTCAAATCGTAGAGTCGGAAGGATGTGACGAGATTGACAACGAATGAGAAGGCCAGCCACTCATAAGAAGATTTCTTGAAACGCTCATGGAGTATATAAGAATTACTAGTTAAGGAATCATGTTGGCCAGTTATGGTTCGGAAATGTGTATGATAGGTGTGCTGGCCTAGACGGTACCTAGTCTGCTTTGTACGTGAACAGAGTGAACTAAATTTTGAGGCTCAGGGAACCAGTCTGTGCTAGATCCTGAAAGATGAAAAATAGAAGAGACAACGGAGTCCCGCCAACCAATTCTTCTCATCCCGAGTGTGAGGAAAAGACGGAAGGGGAAGGGGTCAGCCCTATCGCCGTGCATGACGTATCATATCTTATCTTATCGCGGCGTCAATTGCTTACATACACACACATACGTTGCCTGCTTTCATCCGCTGCCGTCTGCCATCGTCTCGTCTTGTCTCGTCTCTCTCTCACTATCTCCGACGACGCTTCTGATTGAGGCTCGTTGCCACGGTAAAAAGGCCATGGCCGACACTTCTTCCGGCAGCCTGCGTTCGCGACTCGCCGCCGTCCTCCCCAAGCATCACCGCTTCGGCCTCTACCATCTGTCGACGCCCCCAGTAAAGACGGATGCCCTCTGCTCAGCGCCGCCAAACGAGCGTCCGGACCGGACCTACTGCGAAAAGCACTTCCTTGCCGTGTCCGTCGCGGCGCCGACCGACGTCTTGGTTCTCGGCCTTGAGATGTTCGTCTACACCACCGCTCACGCCACCACACTCTTCGTGTCCAAGGCCGACTCGACCGGCTGCCTCAAACTCTTGGACCTGCCGAGGAGCAGTTTGAGCCCGACGCGGGAGATTTGTACCGCCTTCATAGCGTACCTAGTCGAGAACAGGCGGCGCAATGGCATTCAGCTTGTCATTAGCCTCTTTGCCCGCGCCCAAGGCCAATACCTCTTTCCCGGGAGCGTCAAGTACGCTGGGAAGCATGTGCTTGACGACCGCGGTCTCGTCAAGTGGTGGTGTCGCGCCCTCGACCCGCTCCTCGACAGGACTCAATCCAAGACTTGGGCCCGTGTACAAGGCTATCTGGTCGTGCCCGGGCTCGAACCTCCGGAGACACGCGCCTTATTACCTCGAACGCGCTCCGACGCCGGCTCCGGATGGCTCATTGGCCACCCACTCGAGCGAATATCTCATTATTGGCGAGAATTCGACTGGGTCCCGCCGCGATGCCTTATTCCTCGATTTCCCGACGATCCCAAGTCTCGATTCCGCGACGAGCTTGATGAAGAGGCAGCCAAGTCTGGCTTGATGCGAGACCTGGGCAGTTGGAAGAGCGTCAAGACGCTGGATACGTTTTGGGAGGTCATGGGTTTTCGTCAAGAGTGTTCCAGTGGCAGAATGACGGGCTTCATCTGGGTTGTCTTTGATGACGACGAAGCCACCAAAGACAGCAATTCAAGGCCCCAAACTCCAAAGCGTGAGCCCCGCGGCATTCCCAGAACGACACCAAAAAAGCTGTGTCGATGCCGTGGTGATAATAGTCCACGCGCGTCAGCCGACGACTCGAAGCAGGCCGAGGAGGGCAAGGCGAAGAAGAGGAGGAAACGGTTAAAAGGCCTGATTGAACCCCGTCAGCCGCGCGTCAAGACGACACGGCGCACCTATGTTGCCGACATACCGTCGACGAGCAAGTACTACTTTTGGCCTCGGCAAGGCAGAGGCGAGCGCATCGTCGACGAGGCCGATTACAAGCGTATCGTCGACCTGTTGCTGCATTTAGACTTTGCCACGCCGGACAAGGCCACTGGTAGTTCGAGGCGCTGGATCGACGAGGCAGGAATGGGAAGGCCATGGGGGTTTGAAGTGACGGGGGCGAGGGAGCCTCCGCCGGCGTCATCAGCAGCTGCAGACAGTGACGGCAAGACAACGAAGCGGGTGAATAACTTGTCAAGTCTTGTAAAGCGTAAAAGATGAGGTGTGTAACGGTCGATATGGGCGGATGTAGCATCCACGTTTTGGATAGGTAGGTAGTAGATTGGGTAGGTTATGGCGTCTTCTACACTGTATAGTGCTTCAGCTGCCTACTACCCAAGGAGGTAGGTAGTGCTGATCCTACAGGCTTTGGGCCAAGCGGCGTAACGTTGGCCGGTGATGACACCGATGGGGGCGGAGCAGCGAACCTTGAAGCTACCATGGTACGATCATACCTATGAGCAGCAGCCGGTCCGGTCGTAGCGGGCCGCGTCGTGTCTCGGTTGCGGAAAGGGTTCTGCATATATATGCGGGTGTATGTAGGTAGGTAGGTTTCTTGTATTCGTACAACACGGCTTCCTACCTACCTACTCACCTACCTACCAACCTACCTACCTACCTACCTACCTACCTGTCGTATGGTATGACATCGAGGTCGACAAGGAGGTAGGCTTACTAGAGCTCGTTGCTCAATAGCATCAACAACCTCAATGGCAACTGTCAAGTCCCTGGTGACGTGCCTCATCGCAGGCAGCCACTATCTCATCCACCCTCAGAAGCTGGTAAGAAAGCCAACCCGTCAGCCGTCATCCCTCGCGACTAACGTCGTCTCTCCTTCGCAGGGCACCATTCAAGAGACGATCAAGCCGGATGCCGTTCTGCCTGTTACGCTACTGGATACAAACGAAATCTTTGGCGACGTCGACGACACGCTGCGCAGGTTCCAGAGCCGAGATGACGTCTTCGTGCCCGAGTTTGGCTTCGTCCTGGTCGAGAAGCCGGGGGCGAATTCGAGTAGCGTCGTTTCGGTGAGGCCCGACCGAGAGACTTATCGTCTGAGAGACCAGAGTCAAGATGCTGGTCTATTCGCTTCCTTGGCCGGAGAGGGTCTAGCTAGGCTGCCGTCTGGGCCCTACTTCTTGCTCGGTCCGAACTTGCACCAGGCTTGGAGGTTGTATGATGATACGGCCGAGGCCTTTGCCTTGGCTGTCGTGCCCGAGAACGTGACGCAGATAACGAGGTCAGGACATATCCCAGCCTCTTTCATCATTTCCCGATGCTCATCCTTATCCACCTCTTTTCAGCTTCCGCGCCCTCAGCTCGCTCTCCCTTTCGGGCGTCGACAGATCCGTAGCCGTACCGTCTCGCCTCTACTATCCTCGCATGAGCGAGGATAAGCCCCTGAGCGGGCTACGCGTCGCCATCCCCGACAGCGTGGCCCTGAAGGGCGTGCCCACGAGCCTGTCGAGCCGGGCTTGGCAGGTTCTCGATTCATCTGCCGCAGACAAGACGGCAGCCCTGGCTCAGCGGCTGATGGATCTAGGCGCTGTCATCATCGGAAAGACCAAGTCGTCTCAGTTCGCCTCAGGGAGAGAGTGGATCGACGAGCATGCGCCGTGGAGCCCTCGGGCCGACGGATATCAGCGTGTCTTTGGAGGCTCGGCTGGTGCCGGGGCGGCTATCGCCTCGTACGAGTGGCTGGCGGAGGCGCTCGCCATCGGGGGTGAGGCAGTCGACAACAGATTGGTTCGGACTTACACGGCTGACAGTCAACAGGAATTGACCGAGTCGGCCATGCTCACGCTCTCTTCTCTCTTCGCACCACACCCGGAGCTATCCCCTTGACGGGGGCACAGATCAGCTCCAGGTGAGCACTGTTCGAACTCGTCGTCCTCATTGTCCTTACCATGGTCAGATCCTACGACACCGTCGTTTTGATGGGCCGCACCATGGCCGGGCTCTTTCGCATCGCCTCGGCCGTCTTGACTCCGATAGGCTCCGATGAAAAGCTGTCTCTGCCGAGGCGACTCGTGTTGCCCGTCGATGTGGCCAGCGTCGAAGCCCCTGAAGAATACCAGAAGCTGGCGAGACTATTCCTCAGAGCCCTGGAGAGAGTCTCGGGCCATTCAGTCGACAGAGTTAACCTGACGGCGGTATGGGGCGAGAAGCCACCAGCAGAAGCCAAGGGACAGCCCCTGAACGCATACCTCGATGACGTGAGCCGTCGTCTCCTCCTCCTGACACGCACATTTCTCGAGCTGACCGAAAACCAACCAGTCGGCGTTTCGGGCATTCTGCTACGACTTCTATCACGAATACGACGGCTTCATGAAGGCCTACCAGGACCGTTTCCAGCAGCCGCCCTTTGCCGAGGCGACGACCAAGTACAGGTGGTAAGTCGGGCCCATCTTCGCAAGCAGACGGTCGGCGACGCTGACTTTTCGATAGGGACATTGGCAAGGCCGTGTCGAAGCCTGAATACGATGAGCATCAGCAGCGACTCGCTGTGTTTCGTCACTGGTTCGAGAGCAACATCTCGGCAGGGAACAGCTCTGGCGACGGCTGGACAGCCATAGTCGTGCCCACGGCCAGCGACACGCCCAACTACAGGGACGAGCCTCCCGTGTCAGTCCCCGCAGGCCGCACATCTCTCTCCCGTCACTCAGCTAACGAACGGCCGACGCTATCAGTACGCCGGCGCCGCCGAGCGGCCTCTCACCCGAGTTGTTGTCGTGGATACTTCGGGCACCGCAGGTGTCGGTACCGTGTAAGCCGAAAGAATCCCAGCCACAGAAGTATCCGCCAGCACTCACACGCGCCGCAGTCGCTCACCGTCCCTACGAGTCTAGAATCAGTCACAGGAAAGAGTATGGCGCCGTCTATGGCTCTGTCATGGGGCCTGCGGGCGGCGACCTTTCGGCTGTTCACCTCGTGAGGGAGGCTTTGGAGAGGGCTCGTTGGCGTACGGTTGTCGAGACGGGTCGCTTTGCGTTTCCTGAGGGGTATTCGCCCCCGGAGATGGGTGCAGCGTATATGGATCTGTAAGTAGGGCCCTAATCTCTGACGCCGGGAGAAGAAAAGAAGAATATGTAGTAGATTCGCTCTCCTGTTTTATATCAGGCCCAAAGATCTTGCATGACTGGTGGTAGGCTCAATGGTGCGTCAAGGGAGAGACGCTGGACTTTTAACGCTTGATCCGTCCCTTCCAGACCGATTCCAGAGATCGCCGCTTGGACAGGCTCTGCACAGTCGTTCATGGACCTTGAAGGACACGTACATGAGAACAATCCGGTTGCGTGAATGGACCTTGTGGCGGTTGCGGCATCAGTCCTGGGATATCGAACCAGAAGGAGCTCCTTTTTCGAAATCCGCCGACGTGCCCTTTGGCCGCCATTTGGTTTGATGTGTAGGTATCGAGGAACTTGAAATGCCGGTGCGCGCCCACATGGCCTTGCCATTGATTTCCAGTCATGACTTAATCCATTGAGCCTGCATATTGCCTTCTTTACCCTGTCGCCCCGTGAGTCTTGGTGATGGGGATCGCGTACCGAGCTACACCGTGCACATACGTTCCTGTATGCATGTCATTGAGCGAGCGTTGCAATGCTTCGGCTCAGAATTGTCCGTGGAGATCAACCCCCCTACACGGAGCGCGGGGAGAGTCATGTACCTGTATTGTCTTGCTACACTTATAGTCTTTGCACATAATAACAAGAAGAGGAAGTCTTTTTGTGTTGGGAGGCGGACGAGAAGATTGGCCATCCCAGCATCGCGTCCGGGCTCAGATGTGTAAAGCGAGACGTTACAGTAGTCGGTCTTCCTCTATAAAGCAATTCGCGGTAGATACTCTCTCCATTTTCCGTCTCGAAAGCCGTGGAGCACGTAAAATAGGAATAGGGGAAACGCGTAGGAAGAAGAGGATAAAGAGCAGGACAATTACCGTTTGTAAATGTAAAGAATCATTTCTAATTGCAAGCCGAGCTGTCGTGCTCTTCAACTTCTTGAATGAGACCTGCAAGTTACAGTCCCTCCTTTTCTCCCACGACCTCCCGAAAAAACGAGTTAGTGAAGAGACACTTTAACGACCCTAGTGCAACAATAATCCCCAAATCAGTCAACGGTCTATTGCAACCTTGAGACTCACAATCTTGGATCTGTATATCTGGCTAATTACATCGAATTGTATTTTTATAGTCCTTCACAGACTTGCCATGGACCCGGCAAGCACTTCCTCGATGCTCCTCTTCTCATTACGCTTGATTCCACACTTCTTCAAGCAAGCATCGATACCTAGAGCAACATTGTCGGGAATCATACCACGAAACGTCTCGATATCCTTACCATTGATCGTCGGTACCCCTCCCAACGTCGCACTCACCACATCAGGCCGCAAGCTGAAGAAGTTCTGCGCAATCTGACCGACGCCTGGATCCGGGTTGTTAAAGCCTGCGACGAAGACGGCATCTTGACAATCAGGATTGAACTCCATGTGGATAGCGCCCTGGGGAAACACGGCCATTTGAAAGCGCGATAGCAGGTTCTGAATCGGTCGCACGCCGTTCTCGACTATAAAGTTGGTTGCAAGCCGGCCTTGGACAATGATGTTGAGCTCAGTTGCTCGGTTATGCACGTGAGGCGTGTTCATGCCACATGGGCCGAGAAAGCCAACTGTCATGGCTCCGCCGTTACCGATGAGGGCTGGCATTGTTTGTGCCGTGGCGGCGAGGGTGAAGCCGCCTCTGCCTTGGGTCCTGGGACCTGACGTGGTGCTGTTGCCGTTGAAGTCGAAGACGAAGTCGCCGGGTTGGTCGAGGAGCATGAAGCGGTCGACTTGTGTGGGAGCTGTTATCAGCTTGGCGATGAGGTCGCTGTTGCCCGAACGGGTGTTGAAGGGCACGATGGGGGGAAGAATCGAGTTGATGTCTTCCCCGTTGGGCTTTGAGGATGGGGCGGCGGTTGCGGTGCTCGCCAGGAGGAGGAGGAGGGTGGAAGAGAGGCCGAGAAAACGCATTGTAACGGAGAGAAGGTCTTTTAGGGGAAATCGCCAAAGCTAGGTTCTCTCCAAGTGAAGCTGATTGTAGACTGGGTGTGATAGCCATACTCACTTCGAGGAAGAGAGCCATCTTATACCTCCTCCAGCTTCAACCTCTTGCATCCCTCTACCAGACACCCAGCGCCATGTTTTCACCGCCAATGTCCAGGCCAAATGCTCCTTTCCAGCCTTGCTCCGTTCTGCTTCGGAATCTGGAAAAGGCGCATCTCGTGAGAGCCTTGCCCCAGCCCCCAGCTGAGGCTCAGCCAACGCACCTGACGTGGCAGTTATAGGCGGCATGTTCAGATCGACGTGACGTGTTTCTAGCCCAGCCATCAGGCTATGTGTAGATTCCGTCGTTACACAGCATCATCTTTACCGACTCCCGCCAGCCGAGCCGTGGGAGATGGTGGTGTGGCAGTCACTTTTGCTCCGCCATGCTCTGCCGTCCTAGCCGCATCTGTGCGACCGTATCTCGGCTCGAGTTGGTGGTCTGGTTTGCCTTCTGTTTTGTATAGAAGAGGCAATGGAGGTTTCTCTCGTTTGGGATCAATTTTCCAGCACCATACTTGGGTAGCTACACTACTCATACCAGCCATCAACTCTGATCGCTGAACGTGAATGAAGACAATATATTGGTCACGACATCTGGGAATGCATTTCCTTGACCGGAGCTGAATCGAGTCCGGCAGTCGGTATATATTCCATGTCGTACGACGTACGCTCCTATCAGCCGTAATGCACCAGACGTCATGTCTAAGCCACGTATAGCACAGCAGTCATGTTGCGGCGAGCAATTGCACTGCGAAACCAGTAGAGAAGCCTAGCAAATGCGGAGGTAGACTTTACATACTTGTTGGGGTAAGCTGAGGTGGTGTTGAGAGAGCGATGCAGAGCCTCTGGACCGCACCACACCACCTCTTCGGAAGTGCCTTCGGTTTTGTATCGGTTGATTTGATTTCGACACCTGTTCATCTAGGGAGCATAACGAGCATGTCGCAGCTACGGAGTTCAAGGCGCCGAGTCTTTCTTGACCTTCAGACAAGCTTTTCGGAGGTGCCAAGTGATGGATGACTGGTGCCATAGCTCGGGAGACTGGGATCAAGGATGTTCTCACTTTGGAGAAACTCATCGATTGGGGTCGGTTTGACTTGAATTTAAAATAGATTCTTCCATTGTTCAGCCAAGAAAGAAAGATGCTCGCTCACCGGAAGCCCGCCACCGAAAATGTATTGAATATCACGTGACAGACGGTTTGTTACTGTCACCGTCACGTGATGACTGTGCCGCCCTGGCTCCCGCGAAGCTGCGAGAAGCAACCTCAACCTCGAGCCTTCAGATTCTCACGAGATTCAAAGACCAAAGCATCAAACCTCATCATGGCCGGGATTCCCCCGGTTAAAGAGGCGACCACGCCCGGCCTTCGAGTACCAAGCAACGGCAAGACCATCTACCACCGGCCTCTGAACCGAAGCCGAACCATGGAGCTCAGCCAAGCGAGCTTCGCCTACCTTGTTCTGGAGATGGTGACATACGCGCAGCGTCGGGTAAAGGGAATACAAGAGCTGGAAGCCCGACTCAACGCGCAGGGGTACCCGATCGGCGTGAAACTGCTGGACCTCTTACTCTACCGTGAACCGGCGCGGACACAGCTACGGCCGCTGAACATCATCTCCCTTCTGCACCTGATCAAGCAAAGTGTATGGCAGCACCTTTTCGGACGGCAGGCAGACCGGCTGGAGAAATCGAATAACCCGGATACGCCGGACGAGTACATGATCATCGACAACGAGCCCGTCGTCAATCAGTTCATTAGCGTGCCGCGCGAGATGAGCCAGCTCAACTGTGCGGCCTTTGTCGCTGGTGTGGTCGAGGGTGTGTGCGATGGTGCCGACTTTGGGGCGAGGGTCACGGCTCATACGGTTGCTGAGGGGGATATGTGGCCAGGGAAGACGGTGTTTCTTGTCAAGTTTCGACCCGAGGTGGTCGATAGGGAGGCTTTTTTGGCCAAGGCCTAGGATTGCGATGCGACGGCTATTCGAGGCGTTTCCGGCGTTTGGGCGTTGCCTTTATGGTACAAGAGGAGGGCTCGGAGCTGGGCGTTTATGCATCGAGGGGCCAGCGGAGGCTCGCTTTGCCATCCTTCTCCAACAGCCGATGACGTTTTCACATGGCAGAAAGATGTCCCAAGACGTGGTAGGCCGAGACAATCTTTTCTCCCCAACAAGTTCAACAACGCCATGCCCACTGCTTCCCAGCCCAGCCCTCTTCCCTAGCACGCGCGCAAGCAAAAACGAGTTCATCACCTCGGCGCACGACTGGCATTCGGCCGCTTCGTAGTCGGCGAAGCCTTGGGTCCGCGACGCATCAGATCAGCGAGGCCAAGGTCCTTCCACGCCGGTTCGGAGACGCGTTGCGTGGCGCGCTGGATGCCAAAAGCGGCGTGCTGGTCAGGAACGACGTCATCCTCGTCTTCCGGGTTGATGGGCTGGTGGGCGGGGGGAACGTAGACGTCGTCGGCCGGAAGCGCGTCTTTGCAGAAGTCGTCGAAGAGGTCGGCGTCGGCAGAGCGGTGCATGTGTACGTGGGTGAAGGAGCCGTCTTTGTTCTGAAGAGTGTTGTTAGCCGGAGTGAATTCGGTGGAGAAACGGCGAGTACGGTGAAACGCACCATGATGGATGATGTGGGTTGGATGACTCTGGGCCGATCAGATCAGCTTCCGTAGGTAGTGCTGACACAGGTGAGGAGTTGAGCGGGTCACGTGGTTGCGCGTCACACACGCGTCTTTCGGTTGAGCGATATCGCACACGTAGTGCAAAGTCTTGTCGTCCTTGACAGATGAGGAGCACGTCTCTGCACAGCCAATATTTCTTCTTCTTCTCTTTCTTACAGCTTCTCCTTTTTTCTGCCGTCCCGCCCTCTGCACCGACGTCTGTGTCGATCCAAGTATCCGTTCCCAGTCATCGTCATTGCCTCTGTACTCTCCTACTTGCACCTCCAAGTCACGAATCGAATATTGATACCCAAAATTGGACATCAAAAGCATTTCAGTTCCGGTTGAACTATTCGCTACGCTTCGACTTTTCTCTCCCTCTCCCCCGGCTCTTCACCGCCGCCTCGGCAACAGCCGGCCCCCATAGCTAACGGCTCTGCCTGCACCCTTTCCGGATATCGTTTACGCGGTTTTGAGTTGAGCCTCAACTCCCATTAGCAAGCAGGCTGTGCCTGGGCCGCAGTAGCCCCCTTTTCCAAAGACTGTCGAAACGTCCTAGGCGATATAACAACCTAGCTTCCCCGTCGCATCTACCTAGGTCGGTGGTATGAGACTAAAACCTGATTTGTGGCTCATTCTCTGCGCGCCTTGCACATCTCCATGCTAGCGATCCTACCCGGCCGGCTAATGACTCGATGGGTTGCTAATTCGCCGCGATGAGACTCTGAAACATGTCCCGTACCCGTAGCTGGGCAAGGAAAGTAGTGTCATCGGTCCTGGGCATTTTCTGTTACATCTATCCATTATAGCCTTATTTAGTCTCTCCCTCTAGAACTTGGAATCATGGAATCAATCGGATTGTTTGTCTGTCCGTCGCTGGAAGAGCGGGCCGGGAAGATCAATTGATTTGTTGTCCACTTCAGCATGAGACTAAGATCAATCGTATCATTGTCCACGAGGACAGGAGTGCTTGATGACGGGCTGCAGAGTCCCCGGTTGAGGGCTTGGGCCTAAGGTAGGAAAGCCGATACCTTGCATATAGACAGTCGGGTTTTCAGGCCTTGACGATATGAGTGCCAAAGGCTTTGTCAATATGCAGCCTCGGCGACATTTCATCAACAGCGGCTTGGACCAAACCTCGGTTTCCTGGACGGAGACACATCGTTTTTCTGCACCGCTCTTGACATGAGCCAAGACATCAAGCGATTGATCCCACTCTGGTTAAACTAAGCTGGATTGAGTCAACGTTGCTGGTATATCTGGCAAGAAACACCAGACGAAACTCCAGCGACAATCATACCTTAGCCGATTAGACATCAATGCTTCCATCGTCAAGCTAACGACCGGATGCCCGCTCCCGGCCGGGCTCAGGCGGTCATATGACTTGCTTGCCTGACTTGTAAAAGACCCCTAGTGTGCTAGCCTTCGCTTCCCCACGCAGACCAAGTGCGCTATTCAAGTCATTGTTTCGCGAAGATAAACACAATAGAAGAGCTCAAGACGCCCAACCCGTATCGAATCCCGGGGTTATAATAGTTAAGAGGCTGCCACTTCAGGTGCCCTCGTTGAACTTTAATTCCTCTTCAGATGTTGGTGCCTTTTCCATCATGCATTTCCTGCCGTTGATTACCTTTCCTCTGGCGGCCCTGACGGCCGCTGTTCAGGCTCAGCGTACTCCTGCGGATGAGGCAAGTGAAGCCTGCAAAAGCATCAGCCAGGCCATGAAAGAGACGCCGCGGCCATCAACAACCAACATCAATAAGACAACCGACACTGGGCCGGTCAGCCAAAGGTCCCGGTTACTCCTCGGCCGGACCGTCCAGGACTGTCTGGAGTCGATTCCCTTCGATCGCGAACGCACCGCGGCCTTTATTCCCGAGCTGAAGAAGTACGTCGAGTTCCAATCAACGCTGGAGATCCTTAAAAACCCCCCGGCTTCGTGGCCCTTTGAGGCAGTCGACGTGCTTGGAAGGCTGGATGGTCTCGGGACCGATTTCAAAAGCCAGTACGAGTTTGACCTCGCCATCGACAATCTCGCCGTCTCAGCCCACGACTCTCACTTCAATGTCTTGGGCTGCTCGCTGCGCATCTTTAGCTTTCAGCGGGATCATCCCGGCATCATCGCCGTATCAAAGGATGGGCTGGCCCTCCCGGAGATATACTCGGTTACCGACGCCGCTAAGCTTGCAAATGATCAAGCAGACGACGTCTCCCCAATAGAGACCATCAACGGCCAGGACGTGCTCGGATATCTTGAGAAAATCGCCATCAATTCGTCCTCGCAAAGTCCGGATTCTCAATGGAACGAGCTCTTCGCCAACCCAGAATGGTTGGCAAGCCCAGCCGTCCCCAATAGGGGGAGATTCGTCAACAACCGCCGGCGGTGGCCCGGTACGGATAACACGACAATCACGTTCAAAAACGGTTCTTCCATCGACGCCTCGACACTCGCCCGCCTCAACGGCAAGAAGAAATTCAATAGCACGACGCCTGCAGAAGTCTTTG
Organism: Ophiocordyceps unilateralis; assembly: GCA_001272575.2. NCBI lineage: Eukaryota > Fungi > Ascomycota > Sordariomycetes > Hypocreales > Ophiocordycipitaceae > Ophiocordyceps > Ophiocordyceps unilateralis. The sequence goes on along the minus strand of LAZP02000169.1, from coordinate 6,767 downwards.
AAAGATACTGCGTGCCAAAGGGGCCTCCGCCTCCGCCGTCGACAAAGGAAGGGCAAGACCCAGACCCTGAAGGGTTTCCGAAACCCTTCGCTCGTGATCCGCTCAATCAAATGATGGGCTACAACCTTGACGACGAGACGGCGGTTATGAAGGTAGCCTCGTTTGGTGGCCATGAAAAGGCCAAGGATTATGCCATGCTCATTAAAAACCTGACAGACGAGATTATCGACACTGCCAAAGCATCGGGTCGAACCAAGATGATTATCGATGTATCCGGAAATCCTGGCGGTGAAATACAACGATACAGGACCCTCTTTAAGGCCTTCTTCCCAGACCTTTTCCCCTTTGAGCCCCGACGTCTTCGACGCAGCGACCAGGTGGAAGCGATGGTGCAGGCTTTCTCTACTCTCAACCAGAGCGCGTCGGAGAGAACCCCTCTCAGCGCGGCACATAAAGCTCTCACCACTCCCGATGAGAAGATAAGATACAACACGTCTGAAGAGTTCCTTGGCGACACTGAAATGGAAGGACAACTCGTCACCTCACCATTCACCTTCCTTTCCGTCCGAGCCCCAGCCAACCCACCAGTTCGGGGCTTTGGAGACGGAGCCAAGAACGGTTTAACCATCGACGAGCGACCATTCAAGGTCCAGGATTTACTTATCATAGGCAACGGCTTCTGCCACTCCTCCTGCGCCGGCTTTGTAAACCTCATGGCCAACCAGGGAGGGGTGAAGACAATGACATTCGGCGGTCGTCATCAGCTCAAAGATATGGATATCATAGGCGGAACTCGCGGCGGTCAGATCGCCTTCTTTCCTGTTCTCTCGAGTCTTTCAGAGGCGGCAAGTAAGATACTACGGAACACGACATCAGAAGTGTCTCTCAGCTCCTCAGAACGGGAAAAGGCAGCGGACTCGCTACCGAAACCGCTTCAGAATTTAACCTTGAACACTTTTGGCACCGTCAACTTCCAGAGCATGTATGCATCGGATGGAACAGATGGCTCGACGCTGCAGTTCCAGAACCAGCCCTCCGACTGTCGCCGTTTCTTTACGGCGCAAAACATTCTTGACCCCAAGTCTATTTGGAAAGACGCCCAGGAGGCGTTCTGGGGTGGCGGTCAGTGTTTTGGCCCGGGGGGAAACAGCACAGACCAGGCGTAGAATGCCTAGATTTAGATTCATGTACTTTTTTACTATCCGAGGCGATGTGATGAGAGGATACGGGATGCCGTCCACCTCCGACATACTGCCCTATTTCTCCCCTCGTTTTTAGCGTTGAACCTGTGCCCCTGAATACAGAGTCGTGTTCCTCATTTTTCAGTGCATACTTCGAAGAAGTTCTAACCGCAACTATGACCAGGGCCTGGTCCCGAAGCTCTACCAGGAAGCAGATGGAGACGAGGTAACCGTCCAGAGACCGAAATTTGAGTTTCAACACACGCTCTACCAGCCTGATTTAGACAGCTGAGAAAGAGTGGAGTCTGGAATGGCTGTCAAGCCAAGATGTGATTAATTAAAACGAAACTAGCAGAAGCCAGTCTCTGTTCTTGCTTCATTCCTCTGTCTTTCAGCTTTTTGCCACTACCTCCCGCTGCCAGACGAGAAAACTTCAAAGGAAATGCATGGATTGTCAGAGATGAAAGCTCGTTCTGTTTCCTTGGCCTACGACAGCTGCATATTTCTCGGCTCAAGAACGAGTTGAGGAAGATTTTTCAACTCCGATCATGGGCCTGGATAGCGGCTTACGAATGAAGTTAACTATAACCGAGAAAAGGACAGAACTCCCTTGCGTATGATTCAGTCGACTCGTTTATAGAAGATTCTTGGCCGTTTAATACTATATATAAGGCTTGGCTTTCTATATGGCGGCTCATGGTGCTAAACTTCGTGTTTCCTTCTTTGCAAGGTGGTAGACAGGTTATGATCCTTGTAAGCGCCCTAGGAGTGGAGATGGGATGATCCTGTTCACTCTCTGCCGACTCGTTCATATGTATACCATGAGCGCGCTGCGAGTGACTAGAATTGCGAAAGACATGGGATCCCTCTGTCTTTTATTTGCCGACTCGCTCAAATATCCCATACGCGGCTTACCAGTGACTTCATACTTGCGAATTAGATGGGATCCCCTGGTTTACTATCTGCCGACTCGTTTATATTGATATATTCTTAGCGGCTTACTAGTGACGGTGCCGCTCGAAAGCGACGGATTTCTTTCCTTAGTATTTGCCGACTCATTTCAATCCATTTATATTATGAGCGGTTTACGAGGAACCTCGGCACCATGGAATAGGCGGAATTTCCCTGTTTACTAGATCGGCAGCTCGTGTATACAGACACACACAGACCTACCTACGTAGTCGCTGTAAACGCGCCTCGAGTCAACACTCGTATCAGTGGCTGACAAGAAATCGCCTGTGCTCCACGCGAATCAGTATCGTCGCACGGGCAGTTGGATGAAGCGAACAGACGCAACTGGCCTGGCACAACGGAGACCAGCGGGCATCTAACACCATGAATATCAGGGCGTCAAGACGGATGTGACGTGCCCATAGACCTCGTGGCTGAATCAGGGCGTTGAGAAAAGGGGTAAGTTTCTGGACGTGGAATGGCGGACGGAATGGAGATGGCTAATAATAGCCCCATCCGTAGGGTTTCAGCTCTCACGGAGCCGGGTGATCCCTACGGGTCCCCAGAAGGCATAATGAGACGACAAATGACAGCGTGTGAAGTCGTATGATACAGAAAGACAAGCAGTTGGCGCGCGTCTCCCATTCTTCCCGGCTGCCTCGGCGTGGGGTTGCTCGTGAAGCAATTGACATGGAAGACTGGAAAAAAAAAACACGACTATGTATGAAAAATTTCCTCGGGAACCTAATTATCCGCCTCGTATTGCACTCTATAGACAACTTCACGATGGATGACCCCTAGCGCGCGTCGGCTTCTCATTCGGTTGACATGGATCTGTATGTTTCGTTTATACAAGTTAGTTGTGCTCCTGGTTAGATGCTTATATAGTAGCCCATGTATGTGAGGCCATGTCTATTAACTCTGATCGCAACATTGCTCGGCCTCTCCATTTCGGACCACATACGCTCCCTTGAATCAGATGCATCTTCACATTCTCTTCTACTGGTTTTCCACGGCGATTGCCCTCGACCGATACCTTCTCGAGGAGTTCGCTGATAGTCCCGAGCGAGAGGAGCCGGCGCCCCTTCACAAGGCTGCCGACGAGGACAAAGTCATCCCCGGAAAGTACATCGTTAGGCTGAAGAATGGCACCGACTCGTCGCATCGTGACGAGGTCCTTGGCCGTCTCTCGGCTGGCACGGACCATGTCTACCGCGGCGGCTTTCATGGCTTCGCTCGGTCTTTAGATGAGCGGGAACTTGAAGTCATGCTTAATCACGAGCATGTAAGTAGAATCGGGACCCAAGAAAGAAAAGGAGGTGCTGACGCCGTGGCCCGACAGGTCGAGTATGTCGCGCAGGATAGCATCGTGACGGGATCCGGCGTCGAGGACCTGATAACGAATAGTTGGGCCCTGAGTAGCCTCTCTCACAACACCACCTGGTTTGGACCCTTAGGTTATACTTACTTTCGCGATGACAGTGTGGGGGAAGGGACTTGCAGCTACGTTCTCGATACGGGCATCGAAGCAAAGCACCATGTAGGCAGGCGTCTAAACAACGAGCGGCAACGCGTCCCAAACTGACAATACACGAATGTAGGACTTTTGGCAAGCACGCGTGAAGCTAGGCCGGTCTTTCGTCGAGGGAGAGACGGAGGAAGATGAAAACGGCCACGGCACGCACGTAGCCGGCATCATCGGCGGCAACAGGTTCGGCGTAGCCAAGAAGACGATACTCTACAGCGTAAAGGTGCTCGATAAGAACAAGCAAGCGCCGGTCAGCACCTTGATCAAGGGTCTCGAATTCGTGCCGGAGGATATGGCCAAGCGAGACTGCCCAAAGGGCGTCATGGTTAACCTCTCCTTCAGCAGTGCCTTCTCGCAAGCCCTCAACGACGCCGTGGCCGAGCTAGTCCGCACGGGCGTCTTTGTCGCCGTCTCGGCCGGAGACATGGGCAAAGATGTGCGTAAAGTATCGCCGGCTTCGGTGGAGAGCGCGTGTACCGTCGGGGCCATCGATGAGCATGCCCGGCTCTTTAGGGATGGCACGAGTCGGTCAAACTTTGGCTCGTATATCGATGTCTTTGCCCCTGGCAAGGATATCTGGTCGACGACGAGGGGTGATTCTTTCGCCATGATGTCTGGTTCCTCGCAGGCTACCGCCTTTGTCAGCGGCCTCGCTGCCTATCTTGCCACGCTCGAGGGCCTTTCGGGCTCCGAGGCGTTATGCGGTCGCATCCGCGAGCTTGCCGTCAAGAATAGGATCGCTGATATACCCAGGGGCACGAACAATCTACTGGCCTTTAACGGCATGAATTCACGCACGCTGATGAGCACCGATATCGCCGAAAGTGAGTCTCTTGCCTTGCGTGGACAAAGCCCCCCCCCCCTTGTTGTTTGCGCCTAACAACATGGCCCTTTGGCAAGACGTCAGGGAACCGGTAGTGGAATTGTGTGCCCACGACAACTTCAAACCGCCCTGCGCCCTCGCCAATGCCCCTGCTGGCAAGTGTGGTAGGTCCACACGCTGCTTCAGCTGGAAACCACGTCTAACAGGGTCAAAGTGGATATGCCGGCCGGGGATTATTTGGAAGTATCTTCTCTTTGGCCATCTCGGAATGCGGGCGTCTGTCGCTTTTACATGTACGTTTTTGTTCTCTACGCACACAACAAATGCCGGAGGTTGACGCAGCGGCCCAAAGACAGTTTCACTGCAAAGGAGACGACTCATTTCAGTCCCAATACTCTGACGGAGGAGAGAACTTGGTCGGCCAGGGCGCAGAAAGCATGGTCATGTTCAACGATAGGCTCATGTCCTTCCAATGCGATGGCCAGTTGCCTCAAGATCTACCTCATGAGCTGGGCCGCTGGACATGGGGTGTGCAGACTCGGCAAGAGCTTTGCCCCTATTTTGACCAGCTCCAAGTCCGGGTTCGATTAAGTGATGGTTTCGGCGAGGGGACGTCGGATACGCTGAAGCTGGAAATCGTCGGTCAGAGAGGCGAGTTACACGTCGTCGCCATGGAGCCTCCCGCTGGCTTTGACCAAACACAAAACATCGACTTGTTACGAACATTCGGATCTAGTACGGTACAGCTTCGTGATATAAGAAAAATCCAACTTCACTCCCTTAAAACCGGTTTCTGGGGAGGAGACAAGTGGGGCTTGCGCGGTACGCAATGTCATCCAGTTGAAACGCGATGCTCACCGTTAACTCTCGGCCTTCCAGACATTCACTTGAGAGGACGATGCGGCCCGCTTCAGGAATGGGTCGAGAACTCGAAATTCTCCGCAACCCCTATCAACAAGGAACTATCTCCAGGAAGAGACGGCCGCGTTGTCGGGAAATCGTACGTTGCATGGGAGAGTTTCACGGGTCCCGAGGACTGGGTGCCCAAGATTCCCTGCACTCACTTCAGCAAACTGTCCATCAAGGTCTTCATCTCGAGCAGCTATCGGTCTGGCACATGGAATAAGATCACGGTGGAAATCGGAAAAGGAACCTTCACCGTCGTCAAGCAACCTTACGCGGGATATGCCTATTCTGTTGAAATAGACCTCCGGAAAGCGTTCGACTCCGACACCATCGCTTGGCGAGACATCACCACTTTGACGCTCCACAACAGCGGTAATGAAAACGATGACGTGAAAATTGATAGTAAGTTGGATACCCTCTTTTTTTTGGTCTTTTTTTCGGGTCTTCGGGGCTCCGCTGACGCGCCGTTTCCAACGCTTCAGAAGCCTTTATAAGAGGACAATGCTCTGGCTCCCACACGATCATTAGGGCTACGGGTTGGTTTGAAAACTGGATGCCCCTGAACGGTTTCTGGAGAATTAATCTGGGACCCGAGCGGTGGAGTGTGGAAAGTTGATGAGTAGCTATTATTTCTCTTTTGCGAAAGGAAAATTCGAAGTAACGCCATTTCAATCCTGCCACCGACTACATTGATTCCTCGTTATTTTTTACTTTTGCATTAACTGGCCCCGATGTTGGCATGCCAGTCCTTGGCAATTTTTAGTTGCCTTCTAGAATCGCCGTGATGCTACTTCTTCTTGGGTGAAGCATTTTGACTCACCACGTCATGCAGGGGAGATTGAGCAACCGCCTCGTCTAACTTCGTTTGCCGGTCCACTACTCACCAGGACACAAGAACGGGTGTAAAAACATAGACAGGTTCTTTGATTGTCCGATTAAGAGTGGAGCGTCGGGCATCCATGTAGCAGAGCCGTAACGTCACGATGGAATTCATCAGCCTACCGTCATGCTCGCAGCTGTGAAGCTATGTGAGTAAAGCAGCGCCTGCAGCAAAGAGTTATATCGACGATGACTAGATGACGGAGCAGAAAGAGAGACGGGTCTGGCATTGATGCGTGCTTTATCAAACTCCAGATTACCTTGAATCTAGGATCAGGCACGGTTTTTTCCGCAAATGGGCATGCTATTTCGCCTTGTTCAAGGTTATGAGTGGTTGAAAGGACAAAAATTCCACTTCACTTCACGATAGTCCTGGATGTCTATATTGTGGCATTTACTTCACGAGACAATGCACCGGATTGAAATTTCTCAGAGTCTCTTCTGAATATTTGCCTTGCTTCCAAGGCATAGATATTGAAATGACAAGTGGGGGGGGGGG
>LAZP02000168.1:0-35744 GCA_001272575.2 Ophiocordyceps unilateralis | reverse complement strand
GGGGGGGGGGTTTTTTTTTTTGTCACGCTGGTTTGTTTGGGAACGGAAAAAAAAAAATGTGGTGTATGGTGTTGGTGGTATTTTGGTGCTTTGGTTGATGGATCGGGTTGTTTGGTGAGTGGTTTGGGGTTGAGGTTTGGGGTTGAGGTTGGGGGTTTGTGGTTGGGGGTTTGTGGTTGGTTGATAATAGGATAGCTAAGCACTACTAAACTAAAAAGAAAAACGCTACTACAGCTATGAGGTATAAGTGGATAGAGGGATACCTGAAGACAGTTACGAGATAAAGAGGTAAGGAGGATAAATCAATTCACTCGAATAGCTACGAGGTATAGATATTTAGTTTATTTATTTTATAAAATAGCTAAATACTACTAAATAAAAAAGAAAATGCTATATAGCTATAAAGGTGTAGACAGATAAAGTAATAACTTATATAGTTACGTTATAAAGAGGTAAAAAAAAGATAACGTTATTAACTCGGATAGCTGTAATATGTTAATATTTGCTTTATTTAGTTTCTAGAAGAGCTAAGTACTACCGAATAAGAAAGAAAATACTATATAGCCAAAAGGTATAGATGGATAAAAGTAATAACATGAATAGTTACGAGGTAAAGACGATAGATTAACTAATAACTCGGACAGCTACAAAGTATACAAGTTGCTTTATCACGTAAATACGATGGCTATATACTACTCAACTTGCTAAGTAGCTACAAGGTAAAGAGGACGATATCAATCAACTCGGACAGCTACGAGGTGTGGATGTTGCTGTATTTGGTTGATAGGTTAGCTATGCACCGCTGGACAATATGATGCTAGACAGCCACGAGCTATACGGTGCTTTGGTTGATAATGGGGATGGCTAAAGCACTACTGGACAATATGATGCTAGACAGCCATGACGTATAGATGGGTCGGAATCAATGACTCTGCTCAACGAGCCAAGTCCCCATCTACCCGATGCCCATCATCGTCATCGTCATCATCATCAACAACAACATCAGCAACAACACAGCAGCCCCAATCATCAGGACCCAAAACAGTCCAAGACCAAAGGCCCGCCCCCGGGCCCACTGGCATCCAGACTAACCGAGACGAGTCTCCTCCTGGCGCCGACACAAACCGTCTCTCCCAGATTCCTCCAGTCGACTTCGCACGCCACCGCCGTCTCGCCCGTCTTCTCGTCCGTCGTCACCATCTCCCGCACCTCGACCGAGGGGAAGGGCAGCCGTCCTTCGCGTTGGGCGATGAGCATGAGCGGGATGGCCGCTTCGGTTTCCGGTGCTGATGATGATGATGATGATGATGATGATGCTGTTGTCGTGCTCGTCGCTTTACCCGTCATGAGTCCCGAGGCCGCTGCCGAGCTGGAGGGGATGATGAAGCGGCCTCGACGTCGGCCGCCGATGAGCCACGATTCTGCGGGCGCTGTGACCTCGTAGGAGAATTCTTGCTCCCTTCGACCCTGTGTCTCCGTGTCCCAGTTCCGTGTCCAGCGGAGGAAGAGCGTTGCTGGAATAGGTTGGTTGATGTACGCCGTCGAAGTGGAAGGGAGGCCGTCGAGTCGGATATCGGCTGTGTGCACGACGGAGACGGACGGAACCTCGACGGGGATGGTCATCGTCTTCCTCTCTTGGCACCGCTTCACCCCGATCCGCGCATGGCTCGCCAGCCATCCATCCAACGCCTCCTTCAGCACCACCTGCGCCTCACGTCCCGTCCCCGGAACGACACCCAGACCGACGAAGAAGCGGTCCCAGCCAACACCTTCGAGGAACCCCGTAGCCAGCGCGCCCACCAGTGCCGCCCGCTCCAGGTCATGGGCCTGCACCCGGTTCCGAACCTCGGCCACGACACAATCGGCCGCCAGGCGCGAATACTGCTTCAGCGACGAAGCCCTGAGCGTCCGAGCCACCGACTCTCGCACCAGGGCCTCGACTTCCGTCTGCAGCACCGTGTACGATAGACTGAGGTGTAATGTCCGCTCCGCTTTGTTCCCCGCCCGACCCATGCCGGCCTTTCTCTTGATGCGGTACAGCAGGCTGGCCGGCTGCTTCGGGAAGATGGTGGCCGTCCCGGCCGGCCAGGCGCCAAACGACGCCTCGAACAGCTCCGAGTCCTGTAGCGAGCTCTCTTCAAGGTAGACGGGGCTCCAAGTCGCCGTCGACACGCTGAAGCGCGAGAAGAGGGCCTCGTGCTTGAACACGTCCTGGACGTTGACTCCGACCGCCAACGATACGGCCACCGTCGGCGTCTTGGCCAGGAAAAAGGTCTCGTCAGCTTGGTCGACGTACGTCACCTCCATCTTGACCGAGACGTCGGCCACGTCTTGCTCGACAGTGTAAGGGATGCGCAGCGTCACCGACCGGCCCTCGCCTAGCGGTCCCAGCACAAACGTCCCGCTCTCGGGCGGCCGCGCCAGCTCTACCAGCGAGTCCATCACCCGCGCTTCTGCTGTCAGCAGCCGGAGCCCCCCCGTGGCGGGTCTCAGCCGCATCTCGCAGCTCTTCAAATCGTTCCACCCGGTGCTGAGCTCGACGTCGAGCGAGCTGTTCTTGTCCAGCGCGACCAGATTGCTCGCCCTCGCCTGCACGTCGAGAGAGCTCGTTCGCTGGAACAGCCGGATCGTCGACTGTCGGAACAGCATGTCTGATTCTGTCGCCTCGTCCAGCCCGCTATCGTAGTAGACGAGCAGCTGATGAGACCTTAGACTGAGATGAGTGATCTTGTATAGTCCCGGAACGACTGACTATCTCCAAATGTCAACTTGATCCCTCTGTTCTGCCTCGCCTTGTTGCTCACCTTGCACTCCAGCGTCACTTTATTCTGGCCCGGCATCAGCCGAAACTGGCCTCGCTTCTCAAACGTGATGGCTTTGCACGGCCCGTCGTCGATGCTCGTCGCCACCATCTTGGCCGCCTCCGCCACCATGTCCTGCGGCAGCAGACTGAATAAGGTGACGGACACGAAACAGGCATCGCGTCCGTCCTCATACCTGGGCGGCTCTGCTAGCTGCACGTCCGTAAACAGACTGGCCAGCGTTACCTTCGTCTCGCTCGGTAGCGACTCCGCCAGACCAAACAGCTTGTCGATGATGCCGTACAGCAGACAAGACTCGTCAAGAACGCCGACACCCCGGCCCCGGCGCAGCGCCGGCTTTTCCCGAAGCCGCGCCTTGGTAGCCGCACAAGCCCTGGTGAGTAGCTTGAGGGCCACCCGGACAAACTCGTCGTTGGACTGCGTCTCCAAGAGGCAGCGTGAGTACATCATCAGCATCGAGAGTTCCAGCGAGCTCCATCCGTCGTCCCCGAAGAAAGGCGTCGACCGGTAAAAGTAGCCGGCTGCCACCTTGTATTCCTTCAGGTGGTATTTCAAGCACGCCAGGTCCGCCGTGCACGACTGGACGGCGTGCTCGTAGTTGGCCACCGTGTAGTGCCGCAGGGCCTTGTCCGTCAGGATCTCGTACAGCCGGTAAAAGTCTTCGGCGCCGTCCATGGCGGTCCGTAGTACCTGGCCTTCGATCCCAGCCAGTATCAGCCGGCGCCTCCCCTTTTCACCGTGGGGAGCCCGTCTTCTCTGCCGGAGGTCGACTTGGCCGTCAAAGACTCTCCTCCCGACCCCGAGGTCGATCTCGTCGTCCGAGACTCGTCGTTGGTCCGCGAGATCGACCTCGTCCAACTGCTCCGCGCCCATCTCATCGAGCGTCGGGGTCTCGGCCCAGCCGTCGGACCAGCCACGCCTCGTTCCCAAGCCGCTGAGCACACTCCTCGACAGCAGGTAAAGTTCCGCCCTTCGTGCCGCCAGCTCCTCGAGCCCGATCTTGAGGAACCTCGAGCTCTGGGTTTCGCTATCCGAGACACTAGCTCGTCGGCCCGGGCCTGGAAAGACCCCCGGACTCGAGGCCCGTCGTGGCGACGCCGGCGCGTGGAGGGACGAGCTGCGCGCCGGATGCATCATCGTCTTGGGCTCCGGTATTGACGACTTCGGCTCCTGGCCGGTTCCGTGCGCCAGCGTCGTCGTCGGGATCGGCAGTGCCCTGCTCCAAGTCTGGGCCAGGATCTGCTGCGCGACCGAGAACGCAAACGACGACACGAGGTTGTCCACGATGCCCAGCGTCACGGAGTCAAGCCCCGGGCCGCCATCCTTCAGCGCCGCCACGAGATCCTGTCGCATGACATGGGAGATGGAAGGGATAAATTCGAGCGTCCTTCGGCAGACTTCAGCCAGCATCACCAGGTTCTCCGGCTCTTCGTCTTGACGCGCGGGGGCCGTCAGCGGAGCGATTCCGCGCAGTACCGAGTCTTGCTGCACCTTGAGCTTGGCCAGCAGCTCCTCCCGCGTCGACGATGCGTTGCCCTGGCGCAGGAGCAGCGACATTTGCCGGGAGAAGATGTAGCATCGAAAGTCAAAGACCGACACCTTGTTTTCCAGAATCATGTCGCGGTACGCCTTCTTGGTCGAGCTGATGACGATGTCGTCCCGTGCGGTTTCCTGGGCGACCACCGGTTCAGGCTGGAGATTTTCGACCTCGACGTCGCCGTCGTCAACCGTCTCCTTGGCCTTTTCAGACGCTTGAGACTTCCGGGTCTTCTGGAACAGCTGCTTGAGCTCCTCGGTATAGCTCAGCATCGCGCCGCCGGGCTGTTCGGGTAGCCCCGTCATGGCCTGTCCATGTACGACCAAGTCCAGTCCGACGCCCAGCTCGTCGTAGCCGACCAGCGCGTCCTCGACGAGGCCGACGCTTTCAAAGCCCCTCGCCAGACCCTCCTTGAGAATGAAAAAGGTGCAAAAGTTCCATCCCGGTAGGGCGCGTTGCGCGTCCTTTTCCTTGATGTCTTCCTCGTACTGGGTGACGCGGCGGTCAAAAGAGGCGAGGATCAAGCTCTTGAACTTGGCCACCAGGCTGCTCCACGCATTCTCCGCGTCCTGCTCCGTCTCAGAGTAGCCGGAAGGCATAGCGGGGACGACGCGAGGCAGCTGGTCGTACGGCACGTCGTTGATGCCGATGCGGATCTGGGCAACCCTATCGGGGGCACCCTTGCTTGACGAATTAAAGTCGGAGCGCAGCTTCTCCATCAGAGGCGTGGTGCCGGAGCGCCACCGCGACGACGTGGCGGACCTCTCGCCAGCCCCACCGTCGGAAAGTCTGCCGCTTCGGGGCTGCGTCGCGGCCGCTGTATTAGGGAGGACGACGTGGACGATGAGCCACTCATAAGCATCGTGCTTCTCCTTGCCCTTTTTCGATCCGCCCGAAGATGGAGCGTGCTGTTTGATCCACTCGCGGACATCGGAGCGGACCGAGGCCTTGTACGACTCGTTGTCGTCGCAGCGTACGAGGAGCATTTTGAGATAGGGCGTACGGCGCAGGCCGGGGATCTGATGACGGCGCTGACCACCCGCAGTCGGCGGCGGCACCGAAGGCGAGGCAACTGCGTCACTGGAGGTGACGCGCCCGCCGACATGCTGCGTCCGAAAGCCATCGTCCCGCGACGTGCTCTCTGATCTGCGAGGCGCCGGCGCGGCCTCGGCACCGGTATCGCCAGGGACCAACTCAACGTGCAGCGTCTCGATGGAGCGTAGCGGGCCAGCGTGGGACTGCCAATGGAGGTTGTGCAGCGGCAGACGAGGCATCAGCCCCGGGGCGAGCAGGTTGTAGACATTGTGCGGATCGAAGTACTCGACTAGGCAGCCCGTCAGCAGGGCTCTATATCACCGACTTAGAGGGAGCAAAGTACCGGTCACGGTAGACGTCGACGTCTGCTGGTCCATGCTAGCGGCTCGGGCGTGTCATTGGCATGGTTGGAGAGGTCTGTGGGGTCTTGCGAGGAGAGATCGTGGTCGTGGTTAAAGGTGGTTAACAGAGGTGAAGTTGCTGGGCCCCACAAGTTTAGGTAATTCGCCTATGATTTAAGACTCCTCACTCACCGATATCATATCGATAATAGCAGCTCTCTAAAAGACGACTTATCCTGTGGCAGACCTGAGAGTATGCGTGTCTTAATAATGCTAAAGCTAAGCTAGTATAGCCTATACGCGGGCTATATATATTTATCTTGCTTATTACGTGACCTTAGTTTACGTGGTGGAGCCATCCTACGTGACGCGGGCGTTATATATCCCTTCATTCATTGTCTAGCAGACACGAGCCTTGATCAGCGATCTACAAGGGATCCGATGGCTGATTGTTGATCGTCGGCGGCAAGGCCTTTAGAATAACGTTGTATCCTACTTTCCTATTCGCACATCACGTGTCCCGGAGCTGCATCAATGGTGACGTGACGACGTCACGCCACAAACAGGCGCAACCTCCTCCCCTCGACATTCTCCAGACTCTAGGACGATGCGCTTCCCAATTCTCACCGCCATACACGCTCTGCCGCTAATCGCCAGCGCCGCGCAACGTCCCCTCATCAGCTCATCATCGACGCCCGCCTACCGAAGCGAGCTGCTCAGCCTGCACCGCTCGCTCGTCTCCATCGAGTCCATCAGCGGAAATGAGGCCGCCGTCGGACGCTTCCTTGAGAGCTACCTCTCTGGACGGGGCTATACCGTGACGAGACAGCATGTGGGCGCCGCCAAGGATGATCGCTTCAACCTCCTGGCGCGTCCCGGTGATGATAACCAAAGCAGGAGGCCGAGGGTGGTGGTGACGAGTCACATCGACGTTGTACCGCCATACATCCCCTACGGCATCTCCGATGACGATGAAAAAATCAATACCGATACCATCATCACGGGGCGCGGCTCCGTAGACGCCAAAGGCAGCGTCGCTGCCATGGTCGTCGCGCTGGAGCAACTCCGTGCAGCACAAACCATCTCCGACGCTGACGCCGCCCTGGTTTTTGTCGTGGGCGAGGAAGTCAATGGCGACGGCATGCGTACCTACGCCCGCTCCCTAGGCTCCGACGGTCTGCCGCCCGCCGTCATCTTCGGCGAGCCGACGGAGAACAAGCTGGCGTGCGGCCACAAGGGCATACTGAACTGCCGCGTCTCTGCGCGCGGAACGTCCGGCCATAGCGGCTATCCCTGGCTGGGCAAATCGGCCAACGCTGTCATGGTGCGCGCCATGGCTGCCTTGCTTGACGCTGACCTTGGCTCCTCGGCCCGCTTCGGCAATTCAACCGTCAACATCGGCCGCTTCGAAGGCGGCGTCGCTGCCAACGTCATCGCCGAGAACGCCACCGTCGAGCTGGCTGTTCGCGTCGCCGCCGGCTCAGAGGAAGACGGTGCAAAATTGGCGCGGCGTGGTATCCAGTCGGTGCTCGACCGTGTCGACGATGAGGCTTTGACTATGAATTGCGTTGGGGGCTACGGACCCGTCAAGTGTAACTGCGATGTGACCGGTGAGGGAGGCATTTATAGAGGCATCCTCCTCCCCGTTCAGGTTCTCCTGCTGACCACGAGGGCTCCCCACCGCCAGGCTTCGACACCGTCATCGTCAACTACGGAACCGACATCGGTAACCTCAAGGGCAACTACACCAAATACCTCTACGGCCCAGGGTCCATCCTCGTGGCGCATGGCGCGCGGGAGAATCTGACCGTCGGCCATCTCGAGACCGCCGTCGAGGGTTACAAGAACCTTATCCTGCACGCCCTGTCGTAGTGGGCTTGTATCTACGAGCCAGAGATGCTGCCTGCGTGTGCAGGATGTGAATGCCAGTACCTTTTCTTCCCTTGTCTCTTTCAATCCTCTGCCCTCGACACTCAAGCCCTTGGTAAAAGGGCAAGGGGAGGGTGACGTTCATGGCACGCCGCCTGCTACTACCTTGGCCCATCTCTCAGGCATCACTTTGCGAAAGTCAAAGGCGCCATCCGCTCCCTTTTCGACCACACCCTGTTCGGTCACGATGGCGTCGATCAGCTCGGCGGGTGTCACGTCAAAGGCCGGGTTCCACACGCCAATGGTCTGGTCTGCCGTGGCGACGCGAACCTTGGTGTCCTTGTCGATGGAGCCGTCGGGCCGAACAAGGGCGCCAGTCAGCTGTGTGAGCTCTTGCGGCTTGCGCTCTTCGATGCGGATATCGTCGCCTCTCTCGGTCTTGAGATCGATGCTCGTCGTGGGTGCGGCGACTATAAAGGGAATGCCATGGTGACGAGCCAGCACGGCGAGCTGGTACGTGCCTATCTTGTTGGCCGTGTCTCCATTGCGGACAACGCGATCGGCGCCGACGATGACGGCAGCCATTTTGACATGGGCGCCACGCGTGCGAAAGAGTGAGGCGGCCATCGAGTCGGTGATGAGGGTGCTTGGGATCTTCTCGTAGACGAGCTCAAAGGCCGTCAGGCGACTGCCCTGGTTGTAGGGCCGCGTCTCGGTGCAGAAGACGTGACGCAGCAGTCGGCGAGCTTGCAGTGTGCGGACGATGCCGAGAGCGGTGCCGTGGCCCGAGGTAGCGAGCGACCCCGTATTACAGTGCGTCAAGACGGAGACGGGAGCGGCAGACGAGGCGCCGGCGCGGGTACAGAGCCAGTCGGCGCCGGCTTCGGCGATGGCCAAGTTTGTGCACCGGTCACGGGCAAGTAGCGCCTCGGCCTCGTCAAGATAGGCGGTGATGACTGCAGCCCCGGTGGCGTCGGGCCTAGCAGCTTCGACACGAACGCGTTCTCCCAGCTGAGAGACGGCGTTGGCGAGGTCGACGGCGGTTGGACGGCTGGTGGCAAGGTAGTCAAGCCCATCGAGGATGCGGGCTTGGGCATCTGCAGCCGACGCGGGCGCGGGGTCATTGAAAAGCTCGACAGCGAGGCCGAGGCTGGCAACGATGGCAATGGCCGGCGCGCCGCGGACGCGCATCGAGGCGATGCAGTCGAAGGCGTCGGCTCGTGTCGCCACGTCATCGTAGTGGAATTCGTGCGGGAGACGGAGCTGGTCCAGCACCTGAAGCCGGCCGCGGGAGTAGCGGACCGCCTCGAGGACGGACATGATGGGCAGTAGAGGATGGATGAGAGGGAAAAGGGAGGAGATGAAGAGTTGAAGTTGTCTCGATGCCTTGGACCCCTCCTAGAAAGTTCCGAGGCGGGGCCGAAGGGACCATGGCCCAGGTGACTAAGAGCGGAGATGCCGAAGGGACTGCATCCAGTGGAGCGACTGTTGGATTCTTTAATTTTTACAACGCAGTGATGATGATGATGATGATGATTTGTATCACGCCCGGAGGACACCTGCTATAGGGGCCTAGACGCAAAAAAGCTACTGACAATGGAGTGATGGTCGTGGACGGCCCATCTCTTGAGCAGACGTCGGGTGAAGAGTTGCTTACCCTGGAGGCGGGACTTTATGGCAACGTCCGCTTATCCCTTCAAGTGCCGTATTGCCGGGCTAGTTATCACGGTACAGGGATTATAACTAATTAGACGCGCCGTATAAAAGGATACTTATATTCGCTAGTAATGTTACTTTAATACAAGTCCTAATAAACTCAGTATTATATCTATCGCGACTTTATAAATACTATATCCCCTCTCCGTCTTTTTTAGTATTTTCCTCTTCCTACTACGTCGAAGGGCTTAATTTAACCTTGTAAGCGAGGCTAGCCGGCCATTTATAGGTCACGTAGCGTGATCCTTCCGAGAAGTAGATATGTTTATAGTATATAAGCGGCGTAAATACGTCGCTAGCCCAAAATCTCTACCTTAAGGCTAGTAGGTTATATATACTATATATCTTTAGCCTTAATAAGCCTTATAGGCCCCGTAACAACTGGCCAGGCGTTATGACACCTCAAGCGATATATCTTTATCTGGTCAGCTGACTACGCGGGGTACGCGTGTTTCCTCCCAAAACATCCCGTGGATAGGTGCATCTTGTCATCTCTGTTAAGTAAGGGGAGTCATGGACGCGGAGCGGGTATCACCACAGCCCAACTTCCCATTGGCTGTAGACAACTCGAGGAGTGTTGAGGAGCAGCTGGAGCGCTGCGGGAATCTGCCGGCAGTAGGCGGCGGGGCGAGCTTGGATGACCGAATGGAGCGAATAGAAGCGCTCCTACAAGAGATACGTGGCATGTTGCAGAGCATGCACCGGCGTATGGATGCGATGTGAGCTTATGGCCTCTACGAGTCTGTCTCTTCTCTTCCACTAACGGAGTCGCATTTGCAGGGACACCAACGCAGTCGTGAGGATCGAGAACAACAGCCTCTTGGTTATAGGTGTAACCGAACTATCTCTTGCGGCAGATATTGATTCTATGCGAAAGGGCTAGAAGGCTCAGAAAGGAGGAATAGTGTTTTCAGCACCGCAGCCAAACTCAGCACAACAGCAGCCAGTACTTCTGCCACGACCGGCAGAGGTGCCGAAGCCATCGACGCCGCAACTGCCGGAGGAGCCGCAGGTGGTGCCAGAGCTACTAGTGCCGCTATCCCCGGTAGGATGAACAGCCGCAGGAGTAGTCCTAGCTGGATGAGCTTGAGGAGAAGCTGGGTCACCAAATCCGCCGAAGTCTTACAAATAGCTCAGGGCAGAGAATCTCTATATTTTGTTCTGGGTAGCATACTTAGGAAGAACAAACCTGCAGCCTCAGCACTACCCTGTAATCCAGCTCAAGCCTATTATAAGCTCCCCTCAATCCTTTGCGCATGGCTGCATCGAGATAAAAGAGATTTAGTAGACTTGGCGGCACTTGCCCCCAGCAAGCATGTAACCCTCCTTGCATGCAGCAGGCGAGGCAGCAGCTCTAGAGGGTGAACTGAGGGAAGGATTATTTGCATGTTCCAGTCTGCGGTTTTCGGTCGCAGTAGATGTTTAGGGCATCACGTACGATTCTTGAGCAAACTCGACGTACGATTTTTGAGCAAACTCGAGGAAGCATTTTCCCGTAGAGTGGTCGAATGTCTGTCCAACAGGGCAATTCGCTTTAGCGGGAGCCGCCATGGCAGGGCCGGCGAGAAGGGTGGCAAAGAGAGAAAGAATAACGGCGGATTGCATTGTGAGATTTTTGTTAGAGTTTCCGTGCTTTGAGGTTGTAAGTTTGATGAGAATGAGGCACCCGTTGTTGTATTTGCTTCGAGGACTACCTATCAATCAGGACCTAGGGATAGGGAGGGGGCGAGCTCTAGGTATGTATACTTATAGCGTTGAGGTAGACTGCAGTCCGATCCTATGCACAAGACACTGCTTTTAAACATAAATCTTTCTGAGCTTTTTTCACAATCCACGCAATTTTCTAAGCTGCCAATTCGCGCTCAGGCTATAGCGTAGGCAGGCAGCTTGGCAGGGAATCGCATCCTGTGTATAGGGCATCGGAAACTTGTGGTACGGATCACACATACAGCTCTCTCTCTCTCTCTAACCGGCCGTATCTAATTTTAATCTACCTATCTGGCCTTTACAAAAAAAGGTTATAGTACGCTTTTAATTTAGGTTGACGTTGGACAAGCGGGGACGAAGCTACCTAGGCATGACGATTCGGTCGAATTGGGTCCGAGAACGAGGATTCTAGGAACTCAATGCAGTAGCAATGGCCTCAACAGGAAGTCAACCCCGCTGTTATCTCCTTGTTCGACAGGATGCGCGGATTGTGCGAAGCAAAGCATATGGAGCATTCATTGACAAAGCACGCAGGCCACCAAGGCGTGCCGACGCGGCGAGGCGCGGAGGTGGGCGCTCTGAGGTTGAAAAACTGAACATCTTTCCAACTTGCTCTGCCCCTTACGCTGGCATGGTCCAGTCTCCTGAATCATCGAGTACATTGGATGAATGTGGACTGTAGATAGTGGATGCTTGCTTGCTGTCATTGCACAGCCAAGCCGCGCCAAGTCTTCGAAATGAAAGCCTAGCCAAAGGCCTGCATGAATTCCACTGCACAGATCATATAGCGATAGAGACCAAGCACGGGGCGACAAATGACTCTATTCCGGCCGAATGAGCTGCTAACGGTGGCCAATGGATCAATCAGGCCTGCAAACTGATCGCATCGGACTCAAACCCCCACTGAGAGCACCAATTCCTCAGCAGATCGGCAGTGATGGGGCCCAGCTGAGCCACTGTCCTGCTGCGGCTCATAGTCCTCGACATTTCGAAATTGACGTGACTGAGCCCTTGGCGAGAGGCTTGCAGCATCCCCTTGTACAGGTCGAGGAGCTTGATGGCAGGATTTCTCGATATATCCGTAGTGGTGCTCGCGCTCTTTTCAATGGCAGTAACCCATTCCTCGAAGCTGACCAGCCGTACCCTTCCGGAGTAGTATTCTAGGAGCTCACCTGCGAGCTGGCCCCATGTTGTCTTGGCCGGGTTGACGCTGTGGAAGTAGCCGTCGATGGCTGAGACGGGAGTGTTGGTGGTTATGCCGGCCACGTCGAGAATGAGAGCGGTGACGTCTTCGATGGCCATCCAGTCAACCTCCTCACCCGTACCAAAGTTGTCTGGCAGCATGCCAAGGTAGAGAGAGCTGGCAATCATGCTCGGTATATACTCTTGCTTGTTCCACATGCCCTTCTGGCTTCGTGGCCCGGCAATCTGTCCCACTCGGACCGACGCGGCAGCGGTTCCGGCGTATCGCACTGCCGAGTCCAGAATGAGACTTGCAGCCAGCTTGGAGCGGCCGTAGCCCGTATTGGCGAGAGACAAGTCTTCAAGGGCACGTTCGGGGACATATTTGGTCGATTGCCAAGCGCTTGCTGTGCCGATGCTGGAGATGAAGAGGATAGGGACGCGCTTAACGGCCTTGGTTGAAAAGTCGACCAAGTGTCGCACGCCGCGAATATGTGGTTCAAAGGGCATGACGCTCATGATGTTGAGGTTGACGGGCCATGCGTTATGGATAATTCGATCCACCGACACGAGAAGCTCTCCATACTTTGCCTCACCGAGACCTAGATCTGGAAGTGAAAGGTCGGTGCCGAGAAACTCGACCTTGGCAAAGTCTGTGCTCAAACCTCGAGCCTCGTTGCCAGAGCCTTGACGTGACTTGCCGCCATCTTGACCGCGATTGAGAACAAGTATCTTCTTGACGCACGCCAATGTGCAAAGTCTTTCGA
Organism: Ophiocordyceps unilateralis; assembly: GCA_001272575.2. Lineage (NCBI taxonomy): Eukaryota > Fungi > Ascomycota > Sordariomycetes > Hypocreales > Ophiocordycipitaceae > Ophiocordyceps > Ophiocordyceps unilateralis. The sequence continues at coordinate 22,768 of LAZP02000168.1, read as the reverse complement.
GAAGGTAGGAACCGAGTGAGCCAGTACTGCCCGTCAGAAGAATTGTCTGGTCATCGTCAAGGGGTGCGGGCTTATCGTATGCCTTTGAGGCGGGGAGATCCTTGGTGTACTTGGATATGAGAGTCTCGAGTAGTTGTGTCTCCCGCTCAGTCTCTTCCTTCTTTGCGTTGCTTACATCCTTGGATGCCGAGAAGAGGTAAGAGGCGAGATACTGCGGTGACGGGTTCGAGTAAACCAAGTGAGGTGCAATTACATTGGGATCCAATGCCACTCCAGCGGCGCCGGTGCTCGCACCAAGTATCTTTGATATCCGTAAGACCTGAAGCGAGTCGATGCCGAGAGAGAACAAGTCTGTGCTCGTTTCAACAATCTGCACCCCAACATGATCGTTTATCAGTCGAATGATGGAATTCCCTAGTGTTTCTTCGCTGGTAAAGTCCAGTGGCGTCACATCTTGCATGTCAGTTGCTTCAGCGCGCTCGTAAATCCCATCAATATGCTTCTGGTAGGCTCGTATCGTTGGACTTCGCTGTATAGTACCCTTTGACGCCCGAAAGAATGGGATGCCAGGATCTGAGATGGAAATTAGCTGGCGAACGATGCGGCCATGCCTGACCGCCACCCGGTTTGCCTCATCAATCAGCTCCCATATATCTTCAAGCAATGCCTTTGCCTCTTGGTCGTCTTTTGGGTCATGCATTGGCTCGACGATGAGTGCGGGTTGAAACCTATCCTGCCCAACAACCAAGGCTCCTTTGACAGCAGGATGCCCCATGATGGTGTTTTCGATTGTGATTGGATTAAGTTTCTCTCCATTCGAGAAGACAATGATATCATCGGCCCGGCCGTGGAAAGCCCAATGATCGGGCAGATAAGGGTGGGCTCTGTAAAGATCTCCGGTTGACCACTCGGTGGCGTTGGGAAACGTGTAAAATACCGGCTGATCTCGAGGATCCGTCGCGTCTTTTCGAGAGATGATCAGCTCGTAAATGCCTTCTTTCTCGTCTTTCATGTGCCAAACCGCCCCCATAAGCTCGCTATTGAAGATGAAGTATTGCCAGTCCTCGGGACTAGGCTGCCAGTAAATGGCATAGGGAAGGTTTCTGGCGAAACACATCATCAATTAGACGGTCCGCGGCCTTCTCGCAATGTACTTACTCTGTTGGCGAGATGCCATTAGAAAGCATGACCCCCTGCTTCACAAGTCTATCACCGGCCGCCTGGGATAGGTTTCCTGCGCAGTTTTCCTCAGCCAATGTCGGAATCTACGTCTGATGGTACCTACCGCCACCGAAGCCAACAAAGTTGAGCTTCTTGAGTGTATCCATGCTCTTCTCCGTCGAGCTCAGTTCCTCCACAATCGAGGGCGGAAGGAATGCCGAGTCGGCATGAGAACAACGTAGGCACCTCTCCACCAAGTCAGCGGAGAGGGGCTGGTCTGGTATGCCCAACGCGAGTGGCACCCCGTAAAATATAGTAAGGACCACGAGGAAGGCTGTGAGGCCAGCGGTGTGGAAGAGCGGCATGGGCATGAACATTCGGTTGGAACGAGATGCCCATCCTTTCCACAGGAACTCAGCATCCTGATATTCAGGTAGGTTTCGAAATTCGTCTGCGATGGCAACAGTTCCCTGGCGCACGATGATCGGCTTCGGGGTGCCTGTCGAGCCGCTGGTGTGCAGGGTCACCAACGGATCGAATCGGGCCTCGTCGAACGGCCGGGAGTAAGGAAACGGGGCCGGATCCGAGCTGAGCCATTTCTCCGGAGACGGCACCATAGTGACTTGCATCGGTCGCTCCTGGAGCTGAAGCCATGGCTGAACGATGGCATGAAATGACTCGGCATACCAGAAGTAGCCACAGGCTGTCTTCTCCAATAGGCTCTGCTGAATCTCTGAACTGTTCCGAGGTGCAACGAACAAGGCTTTGCACCCTGCCTTGATACAAGCGAGCATGATGATTCCGTAGCGGATGTCATTTGGGCCAACGTAAGCCAACGTAGGGAATGCCTCTTCCGAACCCGATTTCACTGTTTGCGCGATGATATGAGCTACGTGGTTGACTGCCCTGGCGACCTGCTCATATGTAATCGGCGCCCAGCCGTCCTCAGGCTTATTAGATCGGGGGGCGAATACGAAGGGACGAGTAGGGTCCGTTGCAGCAACCTCGTCGACAATGTTGACAGGCAACCGATGCCCATAGGCAGGTCCGGTCGAGTATCGTTGTTCCGTTGCAGCAGGCATGGTTGGTGTGAATATAGCTGGGTATGAATTGAATTTGGTATTTTAACGAGACTATTCGCTCTCTTATACATCCTTTCTACTCCCTGGTATTTACCTGCTCGTGGGTCAAGACTCCGGCCACGTGCAAGACGGCTTCGATGTCGACACGTGGCAAATGGGTGGACAACGGCGTTCTAGTATGATATCATCAGGGCATGGCTGCTGGTATGGCTCAGCCAGGGTCTCACCGATTGATCAAAGAGCCATGCGGCCGTCTTCCACCTGTCTGAGCTGATCTCTCGGACCACATGTGTGTGTGTGTGTGTGTGTGTGTGTGTGTGTGTGTGTGTGTGTGTGTGTCTGGCTTTGGTCTATCGAGATAAAGCAGGTTCTGCAACATATCAGCCTGGATTCATCCACAATTACCTCGAAAATCGCCACGGGGGAAAAAGAATACTGGATTGGAAAAGGGGTGGATGAGGAGACAGAAGCACAAAGCGTCTTCGAGACGGCCGAGTCAAAGAATGGTGAGGCAAGCATCCGGAAGCACGAATAGGGGCACGCTGGGAGTACTCCAGCCCCTTGAAGCCTGTGGCGCGCTGCATCGACAAACGACAAATGTGGGTGGCGGCTTATACACACACCCTCCTTACCTTGGCTCAGTATATGATTCGGGGCTAGGCCTAAAGAACCAAAACCTCGGGCATTCAATGGGTGATTTACCAAATATTCGGCTGTACGGTGATAACGGAGATGAAGATTGTCGGTGGGATCACTATAATCACCATTCATACCAAATCCTGTGTCGTTCAGGCGTTCCGGGCATTGGCTGGCACGAGCAACAGAATCTAGAACTGTGCTCTGAGAGGGCCCCCGAACATTTCAGGTCCAAGATTTAGGGACGGCGTGGATAAGGAGGGCGACTAGCAAATGTTTTTCCCCAAGACAGAACCAAGCTACCACCGGTAGTGCTTCAATCTAATCCCACGCCATCCCGCTACTCAATGGTTTGAATTAAGTAGTCTTTGGCAACGGTTTGGGCCTCAAATCGCCCTCATCGGCTTTAATCAGTGATGTCAGTCGTTTGAAGTATGACGCGAGATGGCCTTACAGTCTCGGATCAGTATGAGCCGATGATATCGCCAGTGGCCTATCCAAGTCGACCATGTTAAGTGTGACACAAAGCACCGCATCATGGTTTACTTTTGCCACGATTGGAACGTGTATGAGCATCATAGTGAGTGTCATGCTTGGGCTGGAACCTGGAGGATTCGAAAACGTGCCATGGATGACTGAATAAATAACCCAATGTAGGCCCCTGGAGGGCGTGAAGCAAGGACGCTGCATCGCTCTTAAACAATCTTCGTCTATTCTTCAAAGTCCAACCCAATCTTTGTGACTCATACAGTTTCCAGTTGTTCAAAAGCAATCCAGAGCAGTTCACGATGCATTCAATCGCACGCAAGACGGATCAATTCTACACCAAGCTAACAAACTCACTCCCAATCCACCACAGTACACATGCGGATAATGTCGAGGTTGATGCCTTGATTGTTGGTGCTGGATTTGGTTCGTCCAGCCCCAAGCAACTACAGCCAGAGCGTGACATGAGCCCGGCTAACTCCACGTAGCTGGAATATACATGCTCAAAACTCTACGAGAGCGTGGTTACAAGGCCGTCATCTTCGACGCAGCGGAAGGTATCGGAGGTGCCTGGCGTTGGAACTGCTATCCCGGGGCTGCAGTGGACTCCGAAGTCCCTCAATACGAGTTCTCCTGGCCTGAGGTATGGAAGACATGGAACTGGAAAACCAACTATCCCAACTACACGGAGCTTAGGGCCTACTTCGACCACGTTGATAAAGTTCTCGACATTAGAAAGGACTGTTCACTCAATACGGTCATCGTGGGGGCCAAGTTCGACACCGAAAGAGGTGTATGGAATGTCGGCACTAAAGATGGCCGAACAGCAATAGCAAAAAACCTGATTCTGGCAACAGGAGTCGTGAGTAGACCATGTTACTATTACTCCTCCCTATGATCCTTTCCTAATTCATCAGTCTGCGAGACAATATGTTCCCGACTGGCCTGGAATGGACAAGTTCAAGGGCACAATTTACCACTCGTCGTTCTGGCCGGAAGACGAGATAGACGTCAGGGGTAAAAAGTGCGCCGTGATCGGAACCGGAGCATCTGGGGTACAGGTCATTCAGAACTGGGGCCCCAAGGCTGGTGAACTCAAGGTCTTCCAGCGCACGCCCAACATGGCTCTTCCCATGGGCCGTCGGGATTTAGGAGTCGAAGAGCAAGAGGCGAAGAAGATGTGCTATCCCGAGCTCTTCAAATACCGCGAGACCAGCTTTGCAGGCTTCCATTACGACTGGAACGAGAAGAATACTTTCGACGACCCTGCGGATGTGCGGGAAGCCTTATACGAAAAGGCGTGGGCTGGCGGTGGATTCCGCTTCTGGCTCTCTACTTACAAGGATACACTCATCAACCCGGAGGCAAACAAAGAAGCCTACAAGTTCTGGGCTAAAAAGGTCGGCGCTAGAGTTGAAGATGCTCGCAAACGGGAGCTGCTGGCCCCACGAGATATGCCTCATTATTTCGGAATCAAGCGTCCTTGCCTGGAGATGACTTACTACGACCAGTTCAACCGTCCGTCCGTGGATATAATCGATACGAAAGCTACTCCAATCAAGGAATTCACTAAAACTGGCATAGTTACTGAAGATGGGACTCACTACGAGCTGGACGTTATTGCTGTTGCTACGGGATTCGTAAGTACACACACCGAGTAATTCAAGCGAGCTCTTGGACTGATCTTCTAACACGATTTTAGGAGATCGTGACCGGAGGTAATGAAAAGATCCAGATTCTTTTCTTTTCTATCCCTTTATTCAACTTTTCTGGCCGTACCCGCTGAGACTCATACTGACGAGCTTCGATAGGGATGACTCAACTGGGGCTGCAGAGCATCAACAACACTCTTCTAAGCGAAGAGTGGGCTCAAGGAGCCAAGACCTACCTCGGAACCACTGTCAGCGGGTACCCCAACATGTTCCATCTATATGGCCCGCAGAGCCCGACAATCTTCAGCAACGGTCTATCGTCCATTGAGCCCCAAGGGCGCTGGGTGGCGGATTGCATGGGAAAGATGTCTGCAAAGAGGATCAAGTATATCAACCCGACTCAAGAAGCTGCCAAGGGTTGGAAAGAACACATCACCGAACTGACCAACATGACTCTTTTCCCGACTACTAACTCGACCTACATGGGAGGTAGCCATCCCCAAAAGGTGTCGGAGCCTGTGTGCTACGCTGGAGGGATCCCCGCATACATGGCAAAGATTCGGGGTGCGTTGGATGCTTTGGAGGGATTTGAAGTGGTTTACGAAGAAGAACCTTGAGCGATATGAACCGGTTCATGATTAGATGTCTCCTAGCATGTCTCTGTCACTCGTTGAGAAAGGTCACTACGAAATCCAACCTTTAACCATTTCAATTGGCTGCTTTTGGGGGGGGGGGGGGTGTCGTTGTAACAACAGAATCCTCCCCCCCCTTCCCTGTGCTCACCCCCCGAGTGCGCGGGCGACATCAGTCTTACTTGTCCCGCGTGTAGTAAGGTTCAGGACGGAAACATGTGAACTGCTGTCTGAGTTTGCTTGTCTTACCTGTGTCATTCCGTATGTAGTCTGGCCCAGAACGAACAGACTTCAAGTAAACGAGGAAGAAGAAAGGAAAGGGGGGACATCTACATAAACACTACTTCCTTTACTTGAAGCTATGATAATACTACTAGTGGCTGCTACAGCTTACTGCATTAACTTTAGTTGTACTTGATCCGCGGCCTTCTTTGGGTTCCGCTCTTTTTTTAGTCAGGGCATTACGGCTTCGCAACTAACAGCTAGGGCCGGCGGAGCTATCCGTGGACGCGCTATAGGAAGATCAAGATCCGGCGAAAACCATGGCATTGTCATGCTGTTTCGCAAATATGAGCACTGTCTCTTGGTGGACAATTATTGCCCCAAATTTAAATTTCAAAAGGAAGGTGTCTAGTCTAACTGCCTTCACAGCAACACAAATTCCACAATGATTCCCCCCCAGCCGCAGGGTGATGCTGAAGAGACTCGAATTCGGGCTCAACAGAGGAAACGAGCGTAGGTGTTGAAGACGTCGTCCGTTTTCAGCCTCTCAACCGCTTCGCTCTCGCATTGTAGCTGCACCTCAAAGCCCCCATCTCGATCCTGCGGCAGGATGTAGGCAACTCCCTTCTCGCGGGAGCCCAAGCGGACAGAAGTCGGATAGCCGATATGTCTGCCCCAGTCCTGCTGGCGCATGTCCATGCCCGAGGTGTCGGTAACGGCCAAGTCCGGACCGGGAAACGTATCGTAGCTCCACGTCAAGTCGGTCACGGCCGGCAACTTGTCGACCAGACCGATGAAGTCCTTGATGCTTTTCTCGTCGAGCGAGACGACGGCATCGCGAACTAGCTTTGCCAGTCTGGCGAGTGAGTGCGACGTTGATGGTGCGCAGACGTCTTCCAGATTCTGGCGAGTCCGGGCGTTGGGTTCGTTGATGTTGCCCAAGAAGCCATCATGGAATGGCTGCTTGACGCGCCCTCGGTAGTTCATGCGAGTAGAAAAGAGAGATGTCCCGTTGGGATTCGAGTCTTGAAGCTGGCGGGCCTGGCTCAGATGCTTCCAGACGAGGGCGGAAACCGCCTCACTGTTGGTGAACTGCTCATCTACATCGGCCTCACTGATCTTGCTGCGCAGAGACTGCAGCGATTCCTTGCTAAAGTGCCAGGTGCTCATCGTGGCCGTTTCCGCCCTCGGGTCCAGACGGTCCAGCAAGTGCGGCGATGCCGGATTCAGGGGAGCTCGCATGGTTGCATCGATGCTGTAGTCTGACAACGGGGTAAGAGTAGCGTGGCGAGTGCCATACGACAGACGCCACCTCTCATCATCTCGCTCTGCAGAAACGACGGGCGAATCAGCAAATCCTTGAGCTGCTGCCGTCTTCGTGTGACCGGACCAGCTTCGGAGAAAGGTCGCCATGCCCTGCGCATCCGCAACAGAATGGTGCCAGCAGATGGCCAGGATGAGTCCGCCGTTGATGACGTTGAGCTGTACAAGAAGTGCTGCCAGTCCGTCCGGGCATTCATCTTCGCAGCTCGGATGCGGAACAAATAGAAATTCACTGGGGATGGTGGCCAAGGGGAAGTTGTCTTTAGCCAAGTCGCTGTAATGGCAACCTGCCAAAGGGCTTTGTTGGCCTTCAAAGGTCCCATTTGCAGCGGCATGGTGAACAACTCTCAGCGGCACTCCCGAATCCGGGTCCAACTGCAGCTGGAGTTCCTTTCTCTTAGAGCCGGGGACAGGCACGACGGTAGAGCCAAAGTCGGGGATTTCGCTCAGCGCCACGGCCAAACCCTGCTTGACGTGCTGTATCGCCCTTTCGACCTTTGCAGTTTTTTCCAACTCAAAACACAGAAGAAACTTGAGATAGTTGCGCTGAGCCTGCTGGTCCAAGGTGGACAGTCTGATGACTTCCTCGCCACAAGGAACATCCAGCTTTACTAATGTTGGCTTCATGGTGTTGGGTGTAATATAGACCGAAGAGGTGTACTGTGCAATATTTTCTTTTCTTGGAGACAACTTGAAGGTAGTTTCCTTTTCTTGAGGACAGTTGGGAGGCAGTAAAAAAAAAAAAAAAAAAAGGGATATGACAGAGAAGCAGCAGTACGAGCAACTTAAATAGATATAAAGAAGAGAATCTCTTACCAGTATTTCACAGCAGCCGATGCTTAGAATCTGCTGCTAAAGACATCACCGTTCGTATGTGGGCATCACCACGCACTTGCAATGCAAAGTGGGCGGGCATTCCTCACTCGCCAGGGTGAAGCAGAAACACGCAGAGCTAAGACAAAGATAAAGATAGGAGGGATGCGAAAGATCTCGGGGTGGGGATCGGGGATCTAGACCCATCGTCTCGACGGAGAAACCGGAGAGTCCGAGGACAGGGCTCCCTAAGAGTCATTGAAATTTGCACGTCGCAGTAACACGCCGCTTACATGTAGTTTATTCAATACACAATAAGAAGATCCGACTGAAAGCAAGCCGGACTCTCAGGGGTCTTTGGGCTTAGGGGGGCTGGCTCCATCACCCTATCCAGTCTCCTTTCCAGTGGGCTCAATCTTCCTCTCGAGGCTTCAGACCACTGGATTGGGTCTCTCTGCCTCTCTAACCCCCCCGGCCGCTACCCCCCGACCTTCTTGACTACCCGGCCTCCCTGCCTGTCTAACTAGCGACGTGCCTAACAGATGAAGTGCGCGACTGATATCGCGGTGGCAGTAAATCGCGCACCCTAGCGGCAATAACGTCTTCCGGTAAAACTTGACCCCCCTAGCTACGGCAATCTGCTTGCCGGAGCGAATTCTATCAGTTGAGACTAAGTCATCGTCGTCTTGGACAGCCGCGCCCCCTACGGATATGACGCTTAGACTTGTTCGCCTCAACCCTCGGCTTCGGCCATCGGCTGGGCCGGGGCCTGAGTCCTTTGACTGGGCTGATTAATCGACGTGATGCCTGCTGGAGAACCAAAAAAAAAAAAAAAAAAAGAAGAGTCAGTCACTGGCATCGGTCTCTTGTCGAGGCAGTGGGCTACAGTACATGGATCCAGTTCCGTTGCTGCCATCTCATCGGATCGAGTTTTATTGCGTCACTATATGTAGTATCTGTTTCTCCTGACGCTGATTATCAAGCAAGCCAATCCTTGGCGTTGAACTCAGTGCCCTAAGCATGTTTTGCTGCCAGACCTCTCCCTCCCGGCGTTTCTCTATGAAGCTGTCTACGTAGGTTGGCGTTGGTGGTTGAATGCCACCCTCCTTAGCAGATGCACCAAAAAGCCGGAAAGATTCAGACGCCCCCATCGGAGCATTTGTGGACAGGTAAGTGGCAAGTGTGAACGGCACACTGGATTTTTCAGCAAACGAAGATGCCGAAGAACAGGATGCCGTCACCTCCCGTGGACAGTACAATGCTCTTTGCATGCTCTGGTCGACGAGTCTTGGCCTGACCAGGCTTTGCTTGACGAGGCTCTGCTTGACGAGACCTAACTGGAAATCAAAGGTCCGCATAGTCAGGCAGGGCCAGACAGTCGAGTCGGTAGACGCAATCTCGTCTCCGCCACCACCTTGGTGCCGTGCCGCCCCTTTGTCCATGGATTCCTACGTCGGTTTGAAAGATTTGTCAAGGCCAGAATTGAGCCAGTCTACTATGTATGATACACACTAACGTGGCCGTACTTGTTGTGAGAGCGCATTCCACAACCGCTACGACAAACCATGCCAGTCTTACACAGCTCTCGGTTTCTGCGCCGCCTCTCTCAACCAACCCTGCCCGATTCTCGCTGAGAGATCGGTTGCCACCATTCACTCTTGATTATCAACAACGATCGGGAAGGGAAACCTACGTCAAGTGGCTGGAAAGGCCATCTGAAAGGTATAAATAATGAATGGCTCTTCCTGGAGGTGAGTAGTGGCTTAAGCTTGCCGCATCCTCTTCATCTCTGCATAAACGTGGAAACTACAATTGATCAACCAACCCCGAAAGAAAGCCTGATTCCAAGTCTCTGTAAAACTTGAACTCATCAAGCACCAAGAAAGCTGATAGGAAAAAAAAAATGGATCATCAGTCCGAGTCGCCTACCACAGTTGGGTCCACGGCGTCCCGATCGTCGGCGTCTCCCACCCATGAAACGAACCTACAGACTCGAGCATGGCCTCCCGAGCCCATTGCCATCATCGGCATGAGCTGCCGACTGCCCGGGAGCGCTCAGGATCCTTCGAGCCTCTGGGACATGCTCATCTCCGGTCGGACGGCCTGGACTCCGGGTCCGGGAAAGCGCTTCAACATGAAAGCCTTTGTGGACTCTTCCGGGAAGAGGGCTGGCACGGTAAGACGATGGAATTGAAAAAAAGAAAGACGGGGCATTGGCCCGGCTGGCGCAATTCGCTGACATAGGTCCGCGCACAGACAAACACGGGCGGAGGGCATTTCCTCAAAGAGGATGTTTCTGCTTTTGATGCCGGCTTCTTCGGCATCCACCCGGTCGAGGCCAAGGTCAGTGATGGTGGCAATTTCATAAGGGCCCCGAACAGAGACTCATGTTGTGTGCTTGATCCAGGCCATGGATCCCCAGCATCGTCTTCTCCTCGAAGTCGCCTATGAGTCTTTTCAGAATGCAGGTTTAAGCCTAGATTCCCTTTCCGGCTCTGATACGGGCGTCTTCGTTGGCCAGTGGTCCAACGACTATCATGAGATTCAGACGCGCGACATCGACACGCCGCCGCTATACCTGGTTACTGGAACAGGTCCGGCTCTGTCGTCCAACCGTATCTCATACCAGTTCAACCTACAAGGGCCTAGCTTCACTGTCGATACGGGGTGCTCGTCTAGTCTTGTCGCCCTTCATCAGGCAGTCAACAGCCTGCGAAGCGGCGAATCATCACAATGTTTCGTCGGCGGCGTCAACTTACTCCTAGATCCCCAGCGGTTCGCCTACCAGAGTAGGATGAAGATGTTTTCCAACGAGGGACGGTCGTTTGCCTTCGACTCGCGCGCAAACGGTTACGGCAGAGGCGAGGGTTGCGCGGGCGTTATGCTCAAGCCCCTTTCAGCCGCTCAGCGAGACGGCGACAACATCCGGGCCGTCATCCGCAGCTCCGTGCTAAACCAGGACGGCCGGACGCCGGGCATCACGGTGCCGAATGCATCGGCGCAGAAACAGGCCATTTTCAGCGCCTTCAAGCAGGCCATGTTGGATCTCGACGTCGACTACGTCGAGGCTCATGGGACAGGCACCAAGGTTGGAGATGTGAAAGAAGTCGGCGCGATTGCTGCGGCGCTCACCAAGGGCAAGCCAGCGGACTTTCGACTGCCTATAGGCTCCATCAAGGCCAACATCGGCCATACCGAAAGCGCTGCCGGACTGGCCGGACTGATCAAGGTAGTTCTCATGCTGGAACACGGCATGATCCCTCCGCAGGCCAACTACAAGTTTACCAACTCGAATCTCCAACTGGATGAATGGAAGCTTCGAGTAGGCAATAGATCAGAGGATACGAAACATGGGGACAGTCTGCTAACCCTGTCTGGCCAGGTTCCCACAGAGCTTGAACGACGAGAGCTGCGCAGAATATCACTGAACAGGTGCGTCAAGGAGCTTGACGCCAAAATCGATGAGGGACCGCTGACAATAACCCCCTATGATTCTAGCTTCGGTTACGGCGGGACGAACGCTCATGTTGTCCTCGAGTCGGCAGATAGCCCTTCGTTCTCGCCATCGCCGCGTCGGCTTCTCGGCGCCGGAATGCAGTCTTCTTCTTCTCCTTCTTCTTCTTCTTCTTCTTCCTCTTCCTCCTCCTCGGACAAGGCCACTTGGCGAATCTTCCTGATCAGCGCAGCCAGCGAGAAGTCGGTGCAAAGAATGTGCAACAAACTGGCCAAATATCTTGCCCTCCATCATCGAGACTCGCCCGATGCCGACGGCGTGTTATGCCGGCTTGCGTACAGTCTCGGAAAGCAGTCGATTCACGCTTTCCGAGTAGCTCTGATTGCCTCTGACCTGGACGACTTGCTGGAGCAGCTCAACACGGCCGCACATTCAGCCATTCCCCGTCGAGAAAACAAGGGGGAAACGCGGGTCGGTCTGGCGTTTAGTGGTCAGGGTGCTCAGTACGCTGGTATGGGCCGCGAGCTTCTCAGCCGGTACGAGACGTTTGAAATCTCCATCAAACGGGCTCGCCGCCAGCTTCAAAGGCTCGGAGCCGATTGGGACCTGGTGGAAGAGCTTTGCCGACCAGAGGAAGAGTCACGGATCAATCTGCCTACCTTTTCTCAGCCTTCATGCACGGCAATCCAACTTGCCTTGGTTGACTTGCTGGAAGAGTTTGGCGTCTCGGCCTGCGCCGTCATCGGCCATTCTAGCGGAGAAATCGCAGCAGCATACGCGGCCAAGATGATGTCCTTTGACGATGCCGTGGCTGCCTCTTACTTCCGGGGGAAACTCACGGGAGATTACCTGGAAAAATGCGAGCAGAGCGGCGCCATGATGGCCGTGGGCGGAGATTCAAACACGATACAGAAGCATATCGATGGACTCGGGAATCAGTTTGGTCGGATGAATATCGCGTGCTTTAACAGTCCTTCCAGCATTACCGTCTCTGGAGATTGCTCGGCCATCGACCAACTCAAAAAGGTTCTCGACGCCGAGAGCATCTTCAACCGGAAGCTCACCACAAAAGGCGCAGCCTATCACTCCCATCACATGCGGGCCATCGAGAAGGAATACACGGCAGCGTTGAGGAGCACGCTGAGTGACAAGATGCCTGGCAGCTTACGGTCTACCGTCCAGATGATCAGCTCCGTCACAGGCGAGAAGATCGGCCATCGAAAGGAGCTGCAGGGGGATTACTGGGTCAAGAATCTGCTCCGGCCCGTCCGTTTCGCGCAAGCGGCCCATAGCACGTTCGAGAAGGAGTACTACGGCCGGACCTTGGACATGGTCATCGAAGTCGGACCGCATTCGCAGCTGGGCGGCCCGCTGAAGCAGATTCTCAAGGGGCTGCCGGGAGGACTCGGCGGTCAGATCGGGTACGCAAGCACGCTCAAAAGAGGCAAGAATGCAGAGCTATCACTGCTCGAGTGTCTCAGCGCTCTCCATCTTCAAAAGGGCTCTCTACAGATGAACCGGCTCAACGAGGTTGATGAGGAGAACCTACCGTCGATGCTGGTCGACTTGCCCCCCTATTGCTTCGACAAGGACCGTTCGTTCTGGAACGAGACCCGGATATCAAGGGAATACAGACAGCGACACTTTGTGCCTCACGAGCTTCTCGGCACTCTCTCGGCCGACGTGAACCGGCTCGAGCCGCGATGGCGCCGGCTCCTGAATCTCAAGGAGACGCCTTGGCTGGGAGGCCACGTCATTCAGGGGCAAACCGTCTTTCCCGCGGCCGGGTTCCTTACCATGGCGGTGCAAGGCATACGACAACATGTGCAGATGGCCCATCCCTCCGGCCAAGTCAAGAGCCTACTGTTCCGCAACATCAGCATCAGCAGAGCGCTCGTGCTATCCGAGGCATCCGACGTCGAGGTGACGCTATCGCTTCGTCCACAGGCCCGAACGGCGCGGGAGTCGTCGGGCCTCTGGAACGAGTTTCGCATCTTCACCGTCACGGAAAACGACTCGTGGACGGAGCACTGTCGAGGCCTCGTTCGGGCAGAGATGGATTCCGAGGAGGAAGAATTTGCGGTGCTGGATATCGACAAGCTCGTGATGAGCGCCGCCGCAGAGTGCACACATGACGTCTCTTCTCAGAGACTCTACCACCTCGGCCGTTCCATCGGGCTCGAGTGGGGGAATCCATTCGACAGGGTGTCGAGCGCTCAGACGAGCCGGGACGCTTGCGTTGCCACGATGCGGCCGATGACGACGACGACGGCGGAGGAGGAGGAGGAGGAGGAGGAGGAGGAGGAAAGTGGCGGCATGGGCGATATCCTTCATCCGGCCATGCTGGATGCCTGTCTGTTCCACGGCCTATGCACCGTGTTGCTTGTCGAACGAGGAGCAAAGTCAACCTTTGTTCCCAACTTCATCGGCCAGATGCGCATCGTCAACCGCGCCCCTGAAGCCGGCAGCGAGCTCGTCAGCACGTCCAAATGCTATCCTCGGGATGCCTTCACGTACGACGTCGTCGTCAGGGACAACAACCAACAGTCGCTGGTTCTCGCCGCTGAGGCCGTGCACATGGTCACTTTGCCGGGAGAGACGAGGTTGAATCAAGCGACAAAGGACATTTGCCACAGTCAGGATTGGGTTCCGTTCCTCGATGCTTGGAGACCAGAGCACCGTGATGGAATCTGCAAATCCGTCGTGCCAGCCGGGACTGTCGTCGAGCAGAATAGGTTTGTTGACGGCCTGAGTCTTCACTTTATACGGGAAGCTCTCGACCAGGTGGCAGCGGACGAGGTTGGCAACCATGACCTCGACCATGTCTTCCAGTGGATGCAGAAACTCGCTGCCGAAGCACCCGTGACAGAAGCTGCTTCCTTGGCCGATAGGAAGGCCGGCTTGGATATAGATATAGGACCCGTCGGCGAAGCGGCCCTTCTTCTCGGACCGCACCTGTCCGACATCATGACTGACAAGGTTGACCCGCGAGTCTTGTTAGAAGAGGGTGACGACGACCTCCTGAACCGAGTCTACAACGCAGACGGCAACACTCGACGCTGCGTCGCCCAGATGACGGAATATTGCCACCAGCTCGGAAGACTCAACCCGGGGCTGCAGATCTTAGAGGTCGATGCGGGCCGGACATCGGCAGCCCTACCGCTTCTCAAGGCGCTCAATGGCCGAGCCGGCCGCTACCTTGACAAGTATCAGATCACGGACGGCTCAGGCAACGTGGCCGAGTCAGTCAAGGAAGAAGTCGGTGACTTCGCCGATGTCGTCGACTTCGGCTGCCTCGACCTCGGCCGCGATCCCGAGCTCCAGGGGTTCCAGAAGGCGAGCTACGATGTCGTCGTTGCCGGGCAGGGCGTCCAGGACGACGCTGCCTTGTCCCACATCCGAAGCTTGCTGAAGCCGGGCGGGAGGCTCGTGCTGACGGAGCAGACGCAGACGTCGCCGCACCGCAGCCTGGTCTTTGGCCTCTTGGAGGGCCGTCGACGGCTGTCGAATGGGTTGCTGTCGAGGAGGCAATGGATATCTCGTCTCAGAGCGGCCGGCTTCATCGACGCCGAGTGGTGCTTTGAGGATTACGGCGACGAGGACGGAGGCGTCATGAGCGTCTTCGTGGCGAGCGCTCCGCTGGATTCGACGCCGGCCAAATTGCCGCCGGTCCAGGTGGTGACGAGCCATCTGAGCCAAGATATGAAGAAGAGCTGGGAGGCGTGGGTCAGGGGCAAGTTCCCCGGGGCGGACATCTCGACGCACTGCCTATCGGCACCTTCACCGGGGGAAGACAAGGTGATCGTGATGCTTCCGGACGTTGCCAAGCTGCTTTGCGAAGAGCCCGGCGACGAGCTCTGGCAGGGCTTCAAGGCTTGGGTCATGCGAGCACGGTCCGTCATCCTCGTGAGCTGCTGCGGCGACGACATGAGCGGTGGTCTCTGGCTCGGTTTCGCCCGCACTCTTCGGATGGAGCAGCCGGGAACGCGCCATATCACCGTCGACCTCGAAGTCAAGACCGACAAGGTCATGGAAGCGCTTGTCGAGTTACTCCCGACGGTGCTGGCTCATCTCGGAGCATCGGGAAGCGAAGGCGAGAACGAGTTCCGGCAGATAGACGGACAGCTGTTTGTGTCGCGCATCATCTCCAACCGCAAGGCCGCCGGCTTCATCCACAACAGCCGCCGAAACGGGGCCGAGCCCGAGATGTTGCCCTTCCTGGACGACGGAGAGCGGATGCTGACGGCGGAGATGGCCGTGCCCGGCCTGATGGAGACGCTTCACTGGAAGGAAGACGTCGTCGTCGACATGGGACCGGACGACGTCAAGTTCCAGCTTCGAGCGGCCAGCGTCAACTTCAAGGACGTCCTCATCGCCGCCGGTCAGCTCGAGGGCATCACGCAGATGCGAAACGACTGCAGCGGAGTCGTCACCGCCGTCGGGGCCAATATGCGTGACCGTTTCAAGCCGGGAGACCGTGTCTGCGCCCTCTATTCTCGCTCGTATACGAATTATCCCGTCGTCCACGGAGATTGCTGCCAGCTTGTTCCTGATAACATGTCGTTTGAAGAGGCAGCCGCTCTGCCCATCGTTTGGACAACCGTCTACTATTCTCTCGTCGATATGGGCCGCCTAGCCAAGGGAGATAGGATCCTTATTCACTCCGCCGCCGGCGCCGTCGGCCAAGCGGCCATCATGCTCGCTCAGCATATCGGCGCCGACATCTTCGTGACCGTCGGCAGCGATAGCAAGCGTACCCTGCTTCAGGAGAGATACGGCATTCCGGAAGAGCACATCTTCTCGAGCCGAAACCCGACCTTCTTCAACGGGATCAAGCACCTGACAGAAGGCTACGGAGTGGACGTGGTGTTGAATTCGCTCTCCGGGGAAATGTTCCGTCACTCGTGCAACCTCGTGGCGCCCTTTGGTCGCTTCGTCGAGATCGGCCGCAAGGATCTCATGGATGATGCTCTCATGTCCATGTCGTTCTTGCTCAAGAACATCATCTTCGCATATGTTGACCTGGCCCTCGTCATGGTGGAGAGGAAGCCGTTGGCCAGAAGGCTGCTACAGGACGTTGCCCGTCTCGCAGCAGCGGGATCCATCAGGCCCGTGACGATGACGACGATGGCCATCTCGGACATTGAAACGGCCTTCCGTCGGATCCAAGCCGGAAAGCATACCGGCAAGATCGTTCTCCGCGTCGAGCCGGGTCAAAAGGTCAAGGCCCTTCCGCCCGTTCAGCGAACCCAGCTCCGGTCGGATGCCACCTACGCCGTCGTCGGTGGCTTCGGGGGTCTCGGGCGGGCCATCATGGGGTGGCTGGCCGAACATGGGGCGAGGAACATGGTTTCCATCTCCCGCTCGGGAGCCAAAGACCGACAGAGTCGGGCCTTCATCGACGAGATGGACGTCAGGGGCGTCCGGCTGGTGGCAAAGAAGTGTGACGTGTCTTCGGAAGCCCAGGTGGCGGCACTTGTCCGGGACGTCGTGGCCGACGACGGTCTCCCCCCGATCCGCGGCGTCGTCCAGTCGGCCATGGTTCTCAAGGACACCATCTTCGAGGACATGACGGCCGAGGCATGGCGAAGCTCGCTGGCGCCCAAGGTCAGGGGAACGCTGAACCTGCACCGAAGCCTAGGCGACGACCTCGACTTCTTCATCGTCATGTCCTCGGCCGTGGCCGTCAGAGGAAACAGCGCACAGTCCAACTACGCGGCGGCCTGCAGCTTCCAGGACGCCCTGGTCCGGCATCGGGCCGCCTCCGGACAGGCCGCCTACTCCATCAACCTCGGCTCCGTGCTCGAGGTCGGCTTCACGAGCGAGAACCCGGAAGTGGCGGCATCGCTACGTCGACAAGGCCTAGGCACCGTTTCCATCGCAGATCTTCTCGCCATGATCGGTTACGCCGTCGCTCACTGTCGGACGGGCGACGCCGATGACCGCGCCTGTGCCATCGGCATGCTCACCGACGGCGGCGGTGGCGCCATCTCCGACCGGAGCTTCTCTCACCTGGTCGCTCAGAACGGAGACGGAGCCGGCGCCTCTTCTCACGCCGACGGGGAGCTGGGCGACTTGCTCCGACAGTTGGCCGGCGCAAAGACCATGGACGAAGCCGGCGAAGTCGTCTGTCGAGCCATGCTCGAGCAGCTCAGCAAGCTCATCGCTACGCCCGTCGAGGCCCTGCGCTCGTCTCAGAGTCTCGACAGTTACGGCGTCGACTCGTTGGTGGCTGTCGAGCTGCGCAACTGGATCGGCGCCTACCTGCAAGCCAACCTGCAACTCATGACGCTTCGAGGCTCCAGCAGTATCAGGGAGCTTGCCAAGACTGTCGCCGTCGAGTCGCGCTTGGTCAGCTTGGAGGCTTAGAGACTTGGTTTTCTGTATGTATGCTTGGATTGATTCTGTTGGGGGAACGGCGAATGTGTTGCTTCCACTGCTTCTATAGACTACTTTATGCGGTAATATAGCTTTTGATATAAGAAAGATGAGCGTTCAGATGGCACTTGAGGGGAAATATGGCGAGAGATGGCTTTCCTTGAAAGGATCTCCGTTGTACAGTGAGATAAACAGACGTCGTCGACTTCAAACGCTCCTCCGAGACAGTAAAAAAAAAAAAGACTGGCAGTGATATATGTACTACATGGGCTCAGTTCTTTGATGTCTTGGGCTCTCAGAAATCAGCCGACGATAAGCTGAACGCATCAACCGAGAATTATTGAAGAAACAACCAGAAACCGTCTATACCCTGGTCCGCCACTGATCAACTTGAAAAGAAGCAAACAACGTCTTGGACGAATCGAACCGACGACGACGACCGATGACGTCCATCTACGAGTCGTTATGGCCGTTGGTGAGACGCCTCTTGGCAAAGATGTAGGTGCGATGTTCCGGATGGGAATTGCGCTCCTCAACGAACTCGGCCGAGACGTTGTCCTTCTTAAGGCAGGGTTCTAGATCGTCGCCGTGGTTGTTGCGCGGATGGTAAGCCGCGTTATCGCGCAGACGCTCGATCAAAGACTCGTGTAGGACGGCATCTTTGGGGATGTCGCGGGTGTTGCCGCGGTTGGGCGGGAAGCGCTTGTCGACCCATCGGTTTTCCACAAGCTCCTGACGAGAGATGAATGGCAGCCATTCTGAGAGACGGGTGTGTGTAAGTGTGTGTGTGTGTGTGAGCTTGGTTGTCGAGATGGTAAAAAAAAAGGGGTTCAGGGGGAACTTCAAAAAAAAAAAAAAAACACAACTCGCTTACCCAGGAAGTGCCACAACAGGACGCGGAAGAAGCCGGTTCCATGGCCGAAGCGCAACGAGTCGTGAAGAACGCTTGACCTTGTCTGATGCTTGCGCTCGAGATAGTGACGCTTGAAGCCATCGGCGCTCGGGCTGTAGCGCAGAGTAGCAGCCTGATCTCGACTGCCGACCATCTCGAGCTCATGCAGCATCCAAGCGAGCGGCACGTCACTCATCTGAAAGTCATCCGAGGACGCGTTCGCGTTGCTCCGAGCAGCTCGACGAGTTCGGAAGAGGCCTCGGAGACGCTGTCGTAGTGTCCGGTCTTTGGCCTCGAGACCACCGGACGCACCGGCCATCTCGGCCGGCCAGCCGCCTCCGACATCTCCGTGACATCCCGGAAACCAGACCTCGCGGATGTCGTCGTCGGCTTCGGCTGCTCGAACGTCCTGGGCCAACAGCGCAGCTCGGAACTTGACGCGACGCTCGTCCACGGCCACGGCATGTCTGACGTGATGAGCCGTGCCGGTGACGGGCGCCGCGACGGGAGCGTTACGTTCCAGCACGGAAACCGAGTTGACGCAGTCCCAGATGCCGAGGAAGTAGACTCGTACGTTTCCTTCCGCCTCCGGCTTTCCGACTCGGCCTGGAACCATCTCGCGTCGGCAAAAGGTCCGGCTAAAGGCCTCGACCTCGTCATCTATACCCCGGACCCCGGCACGCGTCTCACCCTCCAAGTGACGCCGGTAGAGCGTGTACGCGAACCGGACCATCTCCTCGTTGCCTTTGCAGAGGAGGCCCACCGTGCTGAGCATGCGGGCGAGGAAGCGGGCGATGAAGGCGCCGCGACTGAAGCCGAACATGTATATCTTGTCGCCCTGGGGGGGGGGGAAAGACGTGTCAGCTTTCGGCGTCTGATAGTCATGAACGGGGGGGGGGCTTCACCCACGACATTGTAGTATCGCATCAGGAAGCGGTAGCCGGCCATCAGGTGGGCGCCAAACGTGGTGCCGAAGCCTTGGTCCAGCATCTGCAAAAACGAGCTCCATTTCTCGCTGAACCAGTTCTTGTCGACGGAGCCTTCGTGTCTGATGTCGTAGGTGCCGATGCCAGCTTGATTTGCGTGTGTAAGCCTCGTTGCTATTCATACAACCAGGGCAAGTGTATGTCCTACTTTGATAGTAGTGTAACTGATGCGAATCGCTCCGCTTCAGCTTGTTCAGCATCTTGATGACGTTTGTGTCGGCCGTGGAGCCGCTGAAGCTGTTTCCCGTGCCGTCGAAGAACAGCACCAATTTCTTGGCCTGAGGCTGTGGCCCGAGGTAGTCCATGAGCGTTTTTGAGCTGCTCTCCGCCATGGGCATGCTTGGAGTTGTGAGCGTGGTGGCCATGGCCAACTGTCTCTGTCTGTCCGTAGCTCGATGATAATACTGGTTTGATTGACCAAGAGGAAGACGGCTTGGAGGCTTAGACGGAATCGTAGAACAGGAGAATGACCAGGGGCGTTGCTCTCACTTATGTATCAATGATTGACAGCACCACTTACAGGCGCCAATACATTTCCCCCCCCTTCCCCTTCTTCCACTTCTCTCCCCTCCCAAAGACTGATTTTCTCATCGTCCTGCAGCTCTCTGCCGGTCAGCTAGCCGGGGGGGGCCGTCAACCCCTCCCACTTTCGGTCAGGGCTGAGCCCGAAGCTGCTGGGGGCCGTCCGCAATGCAGTTAGGTTGTAGATGATGGCCGAGACAAGCCCGGCAGGGGGTAACACAGCCAACGTCAAATCCTGGTACAGTACGACGACCGCCGAAACCTCGCCCTCGGGGGGGGCCTTTTGGGCAGTGCCCAAGGCCGAGAGGCAAACCATAGGTCGTGGGCACGGGCTATCCGTGGGTTGCCTGGCACTGCCGCTCGTGGCATATGCATGCACGCTAACCGATATAGAAGTGATACACGAGGGGAACTGACAAACGAAGGCCGAGACACGACATGTACATACACACACATAATCATGGGGCATCCCTTGCTCAATGTCGCTTCACCCGTTGTGGCATCTCCAAACTACACCTTTACATGGGGGCATTGCAGCGCCGCCTTGTCACACTTCTGTGCAACTTCTGATGTCAGGTGAGTCTGACATGGTAGTGCAAACTGTGCGTGAAGGGATGTTGGCACCGAAATAGAGACAGACAGACGTTGGGTGCCGGCGTTGAACGGAGAGACTCGCTGTTGTGCTAATGCGGGCAATGCTATGACTGGCTGAACATTGTGGCCGTGTTGGAATACGCTTCCCAGCATAGATACGACCTCGGTAACGAGATGACCATACATACATAGTAGGTAAGCCTGCGCATCTCACCTCCCTCTTCGATGGGCAGCGTCTAAGCGGCTGTGTCTGACGAGTCACCTGCAGCGGCAGTTCCGCTGCTAGGTCCAAGGGTCAAGCAGTGACTATTGTTGAGAGATATGCTGGAAATGGGGGACAGAGCTTCACTAAATCAAACGCTGCTTCAAGGGTTGCTCTTTGATTATCATCATGACTCTCGCCAGACATGGTTGGACAGCCCCATCTTGACTTTTGGCCAAAGAAAGGCTCCCTTACCTTACCCTTACCCCCTTGAGGCGCGAGGTTTGCCAAACAACAGAGTTGCTGCACGACCCCTGATGCCTATTCTGCTCAGCACCCCTACATGTAGTGAGCAACTCTGCCATGGTGGGAGATTCCAGGGCCTAGGTCACGTTTACTGAAGGAATTGGATTCGAAGCGTTTTCTTTCACTTTTGTTGTCCTGCTGAAAAGCTACGTGGGGGCGAAAAGTGGCTTTTTTGGGGGGGGGGGGATAAGAATCACCACAGGTTTTGGATAGGAAAGCTGGCCAGTTTACACAGAGACTGAAACATGGCCCATCTCTTCTTTCATGTACGTCATGTCATATACCTTGAGAAATATATGACATGCCGTCAGTTGACGTCGGCCAGAAACTCGACATCAGACCTGACCCTGCACTTCAATAATCCGACTCCGAGTACCCGAACCCCCCGACAATCTTGACAGTGACCGGCCTCGACCCTTTAGAAGAAGACCTCATCAAGTCTCTCTTCCCAATATTGCCCTCGGGTGGAAGTGTGCAGTTGCCTAGGAGATTGTCGGGCACCAATGGCACCGGTTCGTCCTCGCCCCGAAGGACCCAGCGTTGAGTGCCGTCGTCATAGAGGTCATATCGAGTCCAGAATATATCGTAATCAGAGTCGTACCACCTGTTGTTGTTCAGCCGGAAAATGCAGTTCTTGTCTACTGCGATGGCGACGGGCGGAGGGATGTGACTCTCTTTAATAAACACCGTCGTGCTTAGTGGCTTCCCACTCACGTCTCTGATGGGCAGACGGAAAGCGCATTTGAGTCGTGATTTGCATAGCATGAGGCTATTTCTTCTTCCTCCCTTGCACGAGGATCGCTTGGCTTCGAATTGCTTGGCGCCGACATCTTGACATATGTCCCCCTTCCGGTTCAGCACCTGCGTTCTACACACTCCAGTCCATTTGGCATAGTAGACCCAGTCTTCGAAGTGACACGCGTGGCCTCCAGGACATGATTCCTCCAGGTTTCTTCCGCTTATCTGCATCGTTTGATCGAAATGCGAATTTACTGTGCCGCCAGAGATGTCGACCTTGCCCAATTTCATGGTTGCTGCCGCGTGCCACGTGTCTGAGTCTCCTTGAATAACCCACAGGGCATCATCTTGTCGAATAGGCGTGGATTTGTGATTGAGGTTCAGGAAGCGTTTCTGTGGAATGACGTCTTGTTGAACATCAATCATCTCATAGGCTGAACGTCTCAGCTGCCGGCGGAGTATGCGCGAGAAAGGATGAAAAGTGAAGAATCCGCATCGTCTGTCATGAAATGTTGTTTCTGTATATGGCGGTGTATCCCAGTTGATCCGGGCCTGGGCCTTTAGAATTTGCGTGAAGTTGTTGGCAACTTGGTCGGAAAAGCTCTGCCCTTGGGCATGTAAAACAAAAAAGGAGAGGAGAACAAGAGCGAAGAGTCCCATGGTTTTTTTTTTTTTTTTTTTTTTTTTTT